>AWWV01005799.1:0-13099 GCA_001974805.1 Corchorus capsularis | reverse complement strand
AGTCGGACTGACTTGAGTGCTACGTTAAAAAATTAATTTCACTCTATGAACTACAAATAAAATGTCTTCGTATCAAAAAAGAAATAAATTATCCTAATCACTGATAAATATGAAAATTTATCCTTTTGATGTATTTTTATCGAGAGAGGGTGTCCATTGTTCAAGGGGGTTTAATTGTTTAAAGTATTCCACCAAACAATAGCTACATAACTTATGATTGGTTAGCTCAAATTCAAAGAATCTATAGTAAATGGAAATACAAAAATTGAAAATAGAAAGTTACAAATTAATTAGGGAAAAAATGTAGAAAAGAAAATAAAAAGGAAAAAAGACTTTTAATTCAATTGGTGGGACCCATTTTCAGATTTTATCTTGTGAAGGCCTAAATGGCTGCCACGTGTCACGCAAGTAGAGCACATGTATATTCCATTACTTGTAGGTAAGATATATATATATATATACATATAATTTCAGTTAACACAGGTCCAACTTCAATGCTCTCAAGTCTCAAATCAAAGGATTTTTTCCTTTTCCCTACCTGTTTCTCTCTCACGCGCTATCTTCCCTAACCCCTCATCCCTTCAACTCTACTCTGTTTCTTCACTTGTTTTTCATGCTTATCGATATCGACCATAGCTATCTGAACTCAATTCTTTATTTCTTTTTTCCCCTTTGTCAATCTCTTCCATTGCCTTGCCCATTCATTCCATGAGCATAAATTTGTTTGCCCCACTCAATAGATTTCAACTGCCTAATCCGTGGAGGAATAACAAATCTGCTCCAACCCCAGAATTTGCCATGCAGCTCAACTTTTCAATTGATTTCTTAGGCTTCCCATGTTGAGAATAAGCATGAATTCCTTCTCCAGCATCCTTTGAAAAAATAATTTAAGAAAATAGAACCTTCTTTACTAAGTTTAATCAGATCAACCATAAAAATTGCAATGGTTACATAGCAATGAAAAGGGTTTAATCAAATAAAAGGAGAGCAAACGATTGTATATGCTTGAACTTAAATTGAAGAAAATAGATTCTAGAGTGAGGACTTGAGGAGAAGAAGATTTGAAGGAATGATGACGGAGCGTCAGGAGGGAAAATACATAGCGCATGAGAGAAAAAAAAATTAGGGGAAAACAATTTCATACCAAAATTAGATTTAATCTTGACCATTAATATGAATAGATCCAATAAAAGAGTGTAAAACTTTTATTTTAGGTGTAAGTGGAGAAATTTTTACATGGACCAGGTTCATCATGTCTATGGTCCGACCAATAAGATTGTGACAAGTCAAGTTTTTTCCTATAATTTCTAAAACCCTAGCAAATTAATGTCTTACATTTAGGGATTTATCCTGTAAATCTCATCTGATGAAACTTGGGGTTAAACTTGGTCCTAAATTTTAGGAAGAAATTTGATTTGTCACGATATTATATATTGGTCGGGACCATGACGTGGTGGATCTGATCCATCTAATGATTTCTCGTGTCAGTGGATCCCTACTCAAAATTTATAGGCATATATAATGGGAGGTGGCCATCTCTATCTCGTAAATTTTCATTCTACCTACCTGTATTTAAATTCGAGAGAAATCTAAGGTTCAACCATTGAAGTATTCTTTAAGTTACGAATTAAGAGGGTTATAGACATGTGGTATGCGAGATTGATGCCAGTGTGGTTTTGAAATTGATTGATTCAGCTGATGCCACTCTTCATCCGCTTGGATCCCTTATTATTGATATTTGTGAACTATTGAAAAGAGAGTGGGATTGCTCGTGCATACATACACTACGGGAAGGAAATTTTTGTGCTGATGTCTTATCCAAGATGGGATGCTCTCTTGGAGAGGACTATGTTGTGTTCAGGCAACCTCCTTCGGCTCCTTCGGATGTGAAGGAAGCATTACATGCGGATTGCAGGGGAGTCGTCTATCCTAGAGGTTTCAAGATGTAACTTTTTATCTTTCAGGTTTTCACCAAAAAAATAATTAAATAAATAAGAATTATTTGAGTTGTATATTATTAATGTCATATACTCTCTCTGTCTCATATTATTTGTCTTTTTATGAGACTTTTTTTTTCCCAAATTATCTGTCCTAATTAGATAATCAAGACACTTATGACTAACTTTTACCCCTATTAAATGTGGAAAGAGAAACAAATGTTAAGTAAAGTTGGGGGTAGTATTGTAAAGTATGGTAAAAGTCTTATAAAATTTTGAGTTCCAACCAACTTTCTTAATATTTGTGATATGGTCAAAATGAACAAATAATATCGGACGGGGGAGTATATATAACAAGAATTTATTAAATAAAATACTCATCCTAGTCAAAACTCAAACCACATATTATGCACTATGTTGTACCACTAATATTTAGCCATAAGTTTAGTCACAATTTTTTTAAGAAATATACTACTATAATTTATAGAGTACTTACTACCTAAAATTTAAGACATTTATTATAATAGGATTTTAACAATTGTAAACATAACCCTTTGAGGGCAAAATGCTCATTTTGGACCAAACGTTTGTCGTGATGCTCGATTTGGGGGCAAATGTTTTAATTGTAACAAAATGGGGCTAAACGTTTTCGGGGCTGCTCAATTCGGGGCTTTTTCTGACGGAATCCGGGCAGCGTAATACACGCGCGTTAAACGCGATTATGACATGACTTAATATATATTTTAAGATTTAAAAATATAATTTAATTAATTTAAAATTTATAAATATAATTAATTTATTTAAATAATACTTTATCCATTTTTTAATCCCTTCTTCTTCTTCACTACCCAAACCTTAAACCCCTTACCAGCGCCACTGTCAAGCCCCTTTTCTCTCTTCTTTCTCTTTTCTTATTTCCTTTCTTTTCTTTTCTTTTTTTCTTCGAAACCTAGCCTTTATTTTTCTGGCACCACCGCACCAGTTGGACTTTTCTTTTCCATGGTTTTTTCTTTTTTTCAATCATCATCTCTCCTTTTCGTTTTGCTTTCGATCACCATTAATGAAAATTTCAAGCTACTTTACTATTCTCCTCCATCAGCCGAAGCTTTTCTTCCTTCCCATTGAACAATACCTGTAAACTCTTCTTCAAACTCCAACCAAAAGCCCAATATAACCCACATCTTTAATCATCCATTCATGATTTTTAGCTTTTGGATCTGGTCATGATTTTTAGCTTGATTGTAAGCTCAAGTCATTAGAATTTAGGGATAGGAGAATTATTATATTTTCTTATTTCTTTTCTTGGAACTTTTTTAGAATTAAAGGTTGTACAGGTTGGAAGAAAAAATTTCAAGTTGGGTTCTTTATAGAAGATTCCTGTATAATTTGTTTTGGGGAAGGATTAATTCCGTAATTTGTATTTTCCAGCAATAGGAATTGTTTTGTGATTGATTGTTTGCATAGCTTCAAAATTCAGATATGGTTAAACTTCTAGATTTGCATAAAACAAAAATGGGTTTAACTTCAAACTTGATTTCAAACTACATGGGTTTCTTGAAATTCTTCAGAAGACAAAAATGGTGACTATGTTTAGTGTTTATCGATCGATTTTGAGAATTCTTCCATGCTAGGCAGGAAGAAAGATTTCCAGAAGTATTTCTGGCCAAAAATGATTGCAATCGGTCCCCTTCACTGCGATGATCCTGATCTACAGAAAGCCAAGAAGCTCAAGCATAAACTGGTAGCATATTTCATAAAAGAACACGATTTGGAGAAGGAAATGTTATACAACAAGATTAAGATGGAGATAGGCAACTTGAAGAAATGCTACAATTCAAAGGAGATGGAGCAATATTATATGATGATGATGAGAAGCTCAGCTGGATGTTCTTTCTGGATGGTTGTGCACTTCTACAAGTAATTTATCTATTCCATGCTCCTGACAAAGAGGTTGCAGAGAAGGAGCTATGTGATTTGAATATTAAATCTAATTTGTTGACAACGGTGTATGTAGATTTTTTCTTGTTGGAAAACCAGATACCCAAATCACCACAATCTACTTCTTCATCATCAAAACCCATCTTTTTACTATATTAATTGATCATCAATTCTGAAAAACTCCCGCAACCAACAGATCTGGATCTTGAAACCTTGCCCTCAAAATAGAAGAACTAGGGACTGCTAGTGTTGTTGTTGTTGTTGTTGCCGCCACCATTGTTGCCATCGCCGACGCCTCTTAGCTTCTGCTACAACAAAATCCAGTCTCTTCTGCTACAACAAAATCCAGTCCCCTAAAATTTCCGCCGTCTCTTAGGATCATGTCTCCGCATTGTAAGAACCAAGAATTTGGGGGTTTTTTTTATGTAAATCTGGGTTTTTTTAAAAAAAATTTCAGGAATTATTTTAGAAATTTTAATTTTCTAATTTTATTTTTAATTTCAGAAACTAAATAGTAGAAAAAAATAAATAAATGAAAAAGAAATGCCACCTGGACAATAACAGAGATTTAACGGCGCGTGTAATACACCTCCCATTTTCCATCCAAAAAAGCCCCGAATTGAGTAGCCCCGAAAACGTTTGGCCCCATTTTGTTACAATTGAAACGCTTGGCCCCAAATCGAGCATCGTGGCAAACGTTTGGCCCCAAATTGAGCATTTTGCCCCCTTTGAGTTTTTCCATAATGTTATAGTGTGGTTAGAACCATATATAAAAGGGACATCAGAGTCGTTCATCTAATGATTTCTCAAATATTATTATAGACACTTACCTCTACAATAATTTGTTTTTCTCTATTAAAATTTAAAGCTATTCTTTTTTTCTCAACTCTATCTCAAGGCCGCGTTTAATGTGTGTTCTGTTAGATATATAGATCAGAGAAATCAATCTTAAAACCATTTCCTTTTAAATTTTAAGTTTTAGTAGTATTGATTTCAAAAAGTTTTAGTAGTCTTGATCTTTTTTTTTTTGAGAGGGTATTTGAGATTTTTAGAATTATTCGTTTAGCGTTCTACCAAGTCAAGCAATTATTAACAACAATCATCATGCTCGCATATATAATGGTACTAATCTTAATCGATTGAAGCTTAGTCGTTATCAGACCTCAATTATTTCCATCATTTCCTGATAATATTCTTTATTCTGCCTGTCAAGTTCAGTGCATACAGAAAAGTGGGAGGAAAAAAAGGAAAATTTTTGAGAAATTAGAGCTTAATTAGCACTAACCGAATCGTGTTCATTAAGCAAAAGATAAATAAAGACAAAAAAAGGAGGAAGAGCTATAGCTCGAAAGTTGCTTTAGTTAGTTTCATTTTTAAGGAAAAATAGATTACTTTTATTTAGTACAAAATAACTGATTTTACAATAATTTTAGGAATATCATTCTTCATTACATCAAATTTCGGTAAAACGTCATAATCGATTAAGTTTTGCACCTGAAGAACTGGATCTTCCTTGAAAATCCAAAATGCCTGTCGTGAATCATGTTGATGTCTCGCTATCACGTCCATCACCCCCTCGTTGTCGCTTGTTCTTTCAAACAAAAAGTTTTGATCAACGATGATCAAGTGATCGATTCGACGGACAGATCTCTTCCTTGGCACCCAAAAGAAAATGATTACTACGATTTTACCAAAGATCTGAATAAATAAAAGGTTGGTCATCCTTAAAACTATCATAAAATTCAGACTCGACAACTCAGATTCCAAAAGAACTAAGACTAGACTCGAAACTGACTCGATAAAACAAACTGACTCAAAACATCTCAAAAACAAACTCAAATAAAAACTGGACAGATCTGTAGATCTGAATCCTTTATGAAAAACAAAGAAATTAACAAAATCAAAATCCTCCTCCTCCCCCTTGACGTGACAACCAAGGAGGAGGAGTCAGAAACACTAACAAGAAGTAAAAGAATTGAGAAAAGGGAGAAGGGGAGAGAGGAGAGGGCGGCTAGGTTTTTTAGACTCTGCTTTTCAATTGAGGTCTAGTTAGTTTCATTTTAATTTTGATTTGATTAGTGATTACATTGGAGAGGAATCCGAGCACCGTCTATAGTCAAGGCCCACCGAACAACTTAAATGTGCATGTTGAATAACTTAAATTCAAAAATCTAAACTATTGATTTATCATTTATCAGGTCCTCTAATATATATATATATATATATATATATCTGAAATTGAGCTTGTTTCTTACATTCAATTTTGGGAGCCTTTATAGAAAGAGAGCTCCGCCTTTAATAATTGTTATAACTTAATAATTTTACGACTTTTGTACTATTTTTATAATTGAAAACATTTTGCAGAGATTCCCTTCATGATTGAGCTAACTTTGCAGAGCATTATTTTCTTGAACTTCAATCTTTTGTTGCAGAGATTCCCTTTCATGATTGAGCTAACTTTGCAGAGCATTATTTCCTTCAACTTTTGACTTTTTTTTTCAGAGCATTATTGAATTTTGCAGGGCATTATTGAGGCTTGTCTTCCATGATTTGAACTTTGCAGGGATTCCTTTGGATTTTTTGAGAGAATAAATCTACTTTTTCTTTCTGGTCTTAATAAACTTGACTGTAGTGGAGTCTTCTGAAAGATCCATAGTTTTATCTGATGATGCTTGTGATGCTTCTTCCTCCTCTTCCGTTTCGGAATCAGAATCCATTGAACTTAGCATTTCTGCCATAAGCTTTTTATATTCTTTCTTGGTTTTTGCTTGTGCCAGTATAGTACTAACATTAGATTTTGCTTATAGAAATATGGCCATGTCTTTATCCGGAGAGGCAGATTTACAAAGACTTGGGTTTTTGGTAAAGAAATTATCCAAGTACTTTGTGTCATATTTTTCTTCATTGAATTTATCCCACCATTTGGTTTTGAAGACTCTGATCAACCATGATACATTGAGACTTCATCAAATTCATAATCATAGTTCCATGAAACGATCCAGGAAATATTTAATTTGGTGAAAAAATGGATAGTTGGGTAAAGGTGTTTTTGGTCTGGTTCAGGTTGGTATTTGTCAAAGAATTTGGGCCAAAGGTCTTTCATTTTTGGAGGTAATATTTCAGGTGATGGTCCATACCAATTCCACCATTTTTGAAACCAATTTGCGAATTTGTATTGGGATCCATATTTGAAATATATGAGCCAAAAATGACGCATATGTTTGTTATTCATTTGAAACGCTGCATACCAGGCCGTAACATAATCCCAATATGAAAAATGGGTGCAATGGTTGATTTTTGTAGAGAATGAGGTTGGGAATTGTATCAAGGTTGATGGATTTTGTTCCCAATCCTTCGGTCTAAGAACTTTAATAATTTGAGCTGTGGAATGGGTAATCAAATTTGGATCTTTGGAATCAGTGTAATGTTTGAAATTCACTGATCCTGTTTTTATCAAAATATTTGTATAAAATTCATGTGTTTTTGCCACATGTTTTGGAAGAAAATGTTGTTCATTAAAAATTTGTTTTGCTAAAATGTGTGGTGGTTTTTCAGAAGGATTAAAATCATCCTGCACTACACAGATATGTTCCACATTTTTATTTGAAAAATACTGTGAACTTTTTTGAGTTGAATTTTGAGAAATTGCAAGTTGTTTTGGAAAAATCTCTTGGATAGATAGTTGTTTTGAAATGTTTGTGAGAGATTTTGGTTTGTGTAAAACAATCTCTCTGTTTTTTGAAATCTTTGCTGCCTCAGCACTAATTTTTTGAAGAGGACTTTCATCCTTCATTTGTGCCAATGCTAATGCTACTTCTGAGGATTGAGAAAGATTCTCAACCCATTTTTTGATTTGAGATGAAATCTCATTTGGGTCCTGAGCATCTTGGAATGATGGGCCAGCTGATGATTTTGATGAAGAAGTATCTTCATTTGCTTCTGCTTGGAAAATTTCTGACCATGATTTGATTTGTTTTGTTGAAATTGATTTTTGAGTTGATGCTTCTTGCATCTTTCCTTTGCCTTTATCTCTCAATTTGGGGGGCATTTTGTAAAAATTCTCTGGTGAGGAAATCGGGTAAAGAATTAGATTCTCCTTTAATATATTCAATTTCGAAATCAAATATGCTTAAAATAGCCTGTCATCTTGCAAAAATTTGTTTGGAAGCTATATTTTGAACATCTTTTTGTAAAACTTCTTTTGCTGATTTGCAATCAATTCTTAAGAGGATTTTTTGATTTAATAAATCACTTTGAAATTTGGTAATACATAAAACTATTGACAAAATTTCTTTTTTAATAGTACTATAATTTTGCTGCGTTGGATTCCAATGCCTAGAGGTGAACTGCACTATTTGTTCCTTCCCATTTTTGACTTGTTTTAAGATTCCTCCATATCCTATTTCTGAAGCATCTGTTTCAACTATTTTTGGGCATGAAGGGTCTGCTAGATGTAAGAAGGATAAATCTATGATTTGTTTTTTTTAATTTGGGATACAATATTGGTATGGACATCAGTCCAGAGTTGTGGTTTCTTTTTTAATCTATCATACAATGGTTTACATAATTTGCTAAGTCCTGGATAAAAATCTATGACATAGTTTAAACTTCCTAGAAATCTTTGCAATTGGATTTTGTCCAGGATTTTGTTTGGAAATTTGCTACCAAATTCTATGGACCTTTCTATTGGAGTAATGGTGGCTTGAGTAATATACTGGCCTAAAAACCTAAACCTAATTTTTGTTTGAAATAAATTTATTTTGGATTTGGAAATAACTAAACCATTATTCTTGATAATTTTAATGAAAATATGTAAATGTTTGAAATGTTTATCCAAGGTTTCTGAGAAAACTAAGACATCATCAATATAAACAATTGTAAATTGAGAGTATGGATTGAAAATATCGTTCATTATTCTTTGAAATTCAGAAGGGGCATTTTTTAATCCAAACGGCATTACATTCCTTTCGTATTGTCCAAATGGAACTGTGAAAGTTGTTTTATATCTCTCTTCTTCTTTGATCTGGATTTGCCAAAATCCTAATTTCATATCAAATTTTGAAAAAATGTTTGCATTACAAAGTTTTTGTAATAAATCTTTTTTTATTAGGTATTGGGTACCTAATCCATTTTAATGTTTGATTCAAGGGTTTATAATTAATAACTAATCTTGGCGTTCCTCTTTCTATTTCTGCATTTTTTATAACATAGAAGGCTGAACAATTCCAAGGAGAGCTACTTTTTCTTATTAATTTTTTGTTGAGAAGATCTTGAATTTCTTTCTTACAAAATTCTTCCATTTCTTTATTCATTTGAATTGGTCTTGCTTTTGTAGGAATTTGTCTTTCATCAAAGTTATTTTCGTAAGGTAATGTTACTACATGTTTCTTTCTATCCCAAAATGCGTTGGGAATATCTGAACATATAGATGATTCTATTTCTTCTTTTATTTGGTTGATTCTTTTTGTAATTTCTCTCTTTTGTAACTGTTCATTTAATCTTTGAAAACCTTTATTTCTTCTTGTAGAAAAGAGATTTGTTTATGTTTACAGTTTATTAGATTGTTTATTTGACTATTGTGAATAGATAATGATTTTAATAAATTAAAATTCCTTATTTTGGGTTTTTCTAAGAAAGGAAATTCAACTTTTGTGTTTAAAATCTTAGAAGTAATTGAATGTTTTGTAACTTTATAAGATTTGAGTAGTGAAATGAATGGTGTTCCTAAGATAACATCTTGAGTAATATCTTTTACCATTAAAAAACATGTTTGATATTTAATTCCTTTATTATAGATTTCTGCATTAGGAATTTTGTAAGTAATTTTAATTTTTTACCATTTGCTGCCTTAAGGCTTTCAGAGGTTTTATCATAATATTTTGTTGGAATTATTCCCTCTCTTATACAGTTCTGATCAGCTCCTGTATCAAAAACGGCTATCATCTGTATAGAGAATTCATTTTTTATTACTAAGTTTATTTTTATTAGATATCTTTGGATTGATACTTCTGTAAGTACCATCATATATTCTTGTGTTTTTTCTTCAGGTTCAGGTTCTTCTGCAGAAGAAGTTTCATGCCCATCTTCATTTTTTAGTTCTTGAATGTGTTTTTTCATTTGTTGTTGTTCATTCTTTAAATGTGAAAGTTCTTTTTTAATTTTTTTATTTCCATTTGTAATTCTGAATTTGTAATTTGCCTAGGTTTTGCATTTTCATATTTATTAAAAATTATTTCTTGTAAGTTATACATTTGTGAAGGATTAGAAACCACTTCTTTTTCTTTATTATTTAATGAATGTTTTAATTTTAGTAAATATTCTCTTTTAAGATCTAGATCTTGAATTTTATCAATAACTTCTATTATAAATTCTTGATCTTTTGTTAGCATATTTATTGCAGATTCTTCCTTAGAAGATTCTGACGTTGAATGTAATTCATCAATGTGTAAATCTTTTGATTCTGTTGTTGTATCTTGTTTTGAAGATGTAGATTCTAAAATAATTTCATTAATTTTTTGTTCAATATCTTCATCTAGATTTAAATTATTAATTTTTCTCTTGATCCTACAGTATTTTGATATATGTCCGGGTTTTCCACATCCATAAAACTTTATTATTTTGTCTGGTTTATTAAGAGATTCTTGTTGTTTCTTTGATTTCTTATATTTTTTGTATCTTGGTTTTTTATAATATTCAGGAGTATTATTCTTTTTTCTTTGTTTTGGTTTAGAAGGGCAACAAGTTTTTGAAAATGAAAAAGGATGTTCTTCTCTGATGTCAAATTGACGACAGAATGATCCTAATTTTTTTTGCAGATATATCTTTCTTTTTTAAGTTGTTTTTGTAATTTTAAATCTTGACACACTTTTAATCCTTCCTTTTGGGTAAAACTAATTAATTCTCCATATGTGAGTTTTTCATAAGGAATTATTCCTTTATAATTTTCTCTAATTTGATTTCTAACCTTTTCTCCTAAAAGATTAGGAAGTCCTGCTAGATATTTTTCTTTCCAAAAAGGTTGTTGGTTGTCAGATCTTTGCATCACTCTAGTCATAAAAATATCTTTATACCGTTTAAAATCTGTTAATTTTTTACATTTTAAATTTGATAATAATTCTGAATTTTTATCTTTAAGGTGAAACGGATCATCTATAAAATGTTTTGAGATTGAGAAAATCAGAGTTGCAACTGCATCTTGAATTTCTTTTCCTTCATCGCCATAAATGACTCTTCCTTGGTTATCTTTTTTTGGTGGCTTTTAATATTTCTTCATGTTGTTCTTTAGTAAGTGCATTATCCCACCATCCTTTTAACTGACCAGTAAATCCAATGACTAAAAGATTGGCTATAGCTTGATCACTAATTAGACCATTTTGATTTTGTGTTTTATAAACATTGGAAACCATTGTCATTTGTTGTAATAAATTGAGGATGTTATATTCAGACATACCATCAATATTCCATTCATATATAGTATTAGCATTATATTTATTCTGAAAAACTGGTTTTTCTTCAATATTGAGATCTGGTGCAGTTGTTTTTGGATAATATAGTTTTTTAGGCTCTCTCCAATTCATTTTATTAATTTGATTATCTTCAGATTGTTCGGTCTCAGATTGGAAAGTCTAGTTTAATGTATTTATTGAATTTTGGGTTGGTATAGGGGTATTTGGGGCTATAAGCTTAGACTCTAGAGCATTAAGCCGATCTTGTATTTCAGTTAAAAATGTTTTTTGAAAATTTTTTGGAATCTCATAGGGTGTAAATATTGGTTCCGTCGAAGATTCTTTAATATTTTCTTTTACTATGTGCTTTTTTGGATATGATACAACTAGGTTTTCGATATGATCTAGTTGTTTTCCTATAGAATGAAGATTAATATTTGTAAAATTATTCTGTTCAAGAATCATTTTAATATCTGTTGATTAGATTTGTTCTCCTACATCAGGACTTCTCATTTTTAAAGGACTAGCTTTTATTCCAATATTTTTATAGTTATATTGGACTTCCATTATACTGGTCTGCCATTTGGTATTATTTTTTATCATATTAATAGAGTCTAAATAATATTCTTTGAACCATTTAAAAAATTTTACATGAGTTCTATGGATATTCATAAACTCATAATATTTTTGAAGGATTTCTTCCTTTTCATTTTTGTAAATTTTAAGATATTCTTCTCTTAAAACTTTGTTTTTATTGGAGTAGAAATGTTTTCTACATCATTCTTTATTGATTTCAAAAGGCTTTTGTATAACATAAATTTTTGATTCTTCTTCAAACTTTACATTATTAGTCATTGAAGAATAAGTTGGTGACATTACTGGTGAATCATGAGGACTTTCTATTTGACGAGTGTTTGAGGGAGTTTCTGTTTGCCTAGCATAAATAGGTTGGGCTATTTTTGAGGAGTTATCTATTCCGTGTAAATTAGTCTTGAATGAGCTAGGTACCGAAGATGTGGATTCTCTTGCTGTTCTAAACTCATGATGTTGAGTAAATGATATTGGTACTGAGGAGACAGATGTCCTAGCTGTTTTGGAATCTTGTTGTTGGCTATCTGTAATTGATTCTTCTTTTATATGTAATTTTTTGAATGCTGAACTTGAATTAGCCATATCAAAAGAATATCTTGGAGGCAGTCTGTTTGGTCTATTGAAGACTAATTCTACCGTGCCATCTTGGTGTTGAGATATTTCTCTCAATGAATTATTTCTAATTGGAATTGGTTCTATTGGATCAGTAGCACCTTCTAATTTCCATCTTTCAGAAAAGATTAACTTCATGCCATTGGATAGTTTTGGGTATTACTGTGTGAGCTCTCGTAGTGTCAGTTTCTATTAGAAGGGTAGTTTCTCCTTTTGGGCTTTGCACTAAAGCCTTGGTATTAACTACGGAATACATTGCTTTAAAATGTAACCTATAAACTAAAGTTAAAACTTCAGATCCTGGAAGCATTCTATAATTGTGGGTATGAATTTGAAAAGTTAATGACTTCAAAATATTTTTGTCAGTTAAAGATACTATAAAATTTGGATAGCAATTGAAATGTATTGGTCCTGTACAAAGGTTTGTTTCTATGGTTCCTAATAAAGAATCATTAAACATAATATGTCTTTGGTCTCTTAAGACAATTAATATTGATGTATTTTTTGTGGCTTCTACACTAAGAGGTTTTACACCTACTTGAACTAATCCAAAATGAATATATTTGTACTTTTGGT
>AWWV01005776.1:0-16134 GCA_001974805.1 Corchorus capsularis | reverse complement strand
GTTAATTCTTCTTACCGGCCTATTCATTTGCAGCCTCCTTTTTCTACCAGCCCATTTTTCTTGTTTCTACCACCCCATCTCCAATTAATAGCTAATAACAGTCTTGTGTTGCTCTTCTTCCATTTCCTCCTTTTTGTCTCAGGCATATCAATTATCAAATTAAACAATATGCAATCTCCTTTCCTTTTTGACCTTTGTCCCTTGATATTTGGTTTGACAAGAAAATGTTGGGACTGGAAATCCATGGCCTCCAAATGTTGGGATTGAGATTCCAAATCCGGTAGATTAGTCTCCTCCAAATGTTGAGATTGAAAATCCAACTTGGTCTGCTTTGAAGTTGAAAGTTTGTGTTTATTTTCCTTGGGTTGCTTTAGTGTCTTTGGAATTTGCGGTTTCTGTTTTGGAGTTTTACGAGTCTGTGGTTTCTTTTCCTTGGATTTTGGTAATTTCTTCCCGTGCTTTGGTGGTGGCTTCGGTGCTAGCTTATCATCATTCACCACTTTTGGAGTATATCTCTTTCTTTTCGGAATTTCTTAGGTGTTTTCACCTGAATCTCCTCACAATTCTCTTGCACTGCATCATCTGAATCCAAATCGACAATATACAATATTAGACTACTTATAAGGACGTAGTGATATGATACTAAAATAAATTAGAAAATTACCTTGAACAAAATTAGATTTTGAACTTAATTTTTCACTATGATCGGGTTCCTTAGTGTGAATTTCCTCACAATTCACTTGCATCACTTCATCTAGACCCAAATTAACAAGTGACAAGAACTCGTAAATGACAAGAAAGCAAATCAACTAGTGACAAGAACTGGTAAAAGACAGGAAGGCACATCAACTAGTGAAAAATAGTGATACAATACCACACAATATTTATACTAAAAATATACAATAATGGTATATTTGTTCCATTAGTTTATTAAATTTTATTAAGTAAGATCAGTTTCAAAACAACAATAATAGCATGAAAGATAATATTGGTAACAAAATTTGGAGTGAAAGCCCACCCCTCTCAAATAGCCTAATTTGGAGGGGTGGGATATAAGTAGGGGTGAGCATTAATCGGTTAAAATCGATTAAACCAACCGAATCGATGAAATTCGGTTAAAATGGTCGGGTTAGTTTGGTTTTTTACATGATGCTCTGTTTGTATATTTGGTTTATTCGGTTGTTCAGTCGGTTTTTGGTTTTTGAAAATTTTAAGATCAAACCGACCGAATAGCCGACATAATATTAAATATTAATTATATTATTAATTTATTATTTTTTGGTGAAATAATAATATTATTATATATTTTTAACATACTAAGATTAAATATTTTTATATTGAATATTTAATTTTAATTTAATTTTTATTTTATTTGAAAATATTTATTTATAAACAAATACATTTTTTAAAAAGAGAAAAATTGAAATTTATTCGGTTATTTGGTTACCGACCGAACCGGCCGACATTCTTTGGTTTTTCGGTTAGTCGATTAAAAGGAATAATTCGGTTGATTCAGTCAGTTGGTATAGGAAGTTCGATTTTTGAAAATTTCAAACTGAATCGACCGAATGTTCACCCCTAAGTGCTCATACACCAAACAGGGAAGTTCTCCTTTTACTTTCTTGCAAAGAGTGAACTTGTGAGGAAAACAAAAAGCAATTTCAAAATAAAATGTAGCACGAAAGGACATTTAAAGATGATGTTGGCACCTCTCAACAAGGGTATAAATATTTACTCTAAAGTGGCAACTTCTGCAGCTACCGAATCCTTCATTTCAAGATGAAGTTTTTCTAACTTAGTTAAAGTCAAAATAAGGGTATAAATATTTACTCTAGAGTGGCAACTTTTGCAGCTACTGAATCCTTCATTTGAAGATGAAGTTTTTCTTCATCTACTCCTAATGATAATTCTAATCAACCCCTCTAATATAGGAAAATCTCCTATTTATTGTGTAATAAAATAGTTAATTAACCACCTTATCCATTACAATTTAAACTCAAAATCCGTTAAATGTATTTAAATTCCAACAAATGAAGAATTTGCAATCGGTTGTTAACTCCCTTAATAACCTTAATTAATCTCACTAAGATTAACTTAACCCAATAACATTTCGGCCCAAGCTTCCATTATTACATTCCAAATGCATTTGGGCCCTTCCAACTACATTTTAGTCCAGCACTTACATTTCTCGTCAACCCTCATAGCCGAGCTTGACGAAACAAGTTTGACGTCAAAAAATATTTTGTAATTGTTGATGAAAGCAAAACAATTATCACAATATGTTTTGGGTACCAGACTTGAAGACGTTGCAATTATACTGAGTTTGAATCCACGATCTACATATTCAAGGAAACACCATATACTTAACAATATTTATTTATTTAAATATATTGAAACTATAAGTGCTATAAGTTAATTTACCTGGGTTTGGAAAAAATTATGGTAAAGGTTTTTCAATACCTGATCGAGGCAAAATTAACCCTATTTTTATGATCATTTTCCTATGCTTTTTACTATTTTATGTGGAATTTAACCCTATTTTATAAGTATTTGTGTTTTTTAGGTCTTGAAGACAAGAAAAGTGGAAACTTGTTGTTTTTCACTTTTTTTTGAGCTATTTTGATGACTTTTTACACAAATATGGACTTAGCAATTTGGAGTGAAGATTTGAAGATTCGAAGTTTGTGTTTGAAGATTTATTGAAGATAATTTAAAGAATTGAAGACCATTGAAGAATTATTTCACGAAGAAAAGAATTGAAGATTGGAGCTTTAATTGCGAAGGATTGAAGACAAGCCCTGAAGAAACCCGGAAGCTATGGAATTTTGGATATTTTATATTGGATAATACTCAGCCTATATAAGCCCAAAATTGGAGTTAAACTCCCAATTTGTGCCGCACATATCCAAAGAAATATCCAAATCCCGTAATTTCCCGATACTAGTCCTATTTGGATTAGGTTTCAGCGCAGTCTCGGTAAAAAGGCCATAACTTTCTGCTCAGATGTTCGTTTTAGGCCCATGAGTAGCCGTTGGAAAGCTGATTCCTAGATCTAAAACTTTCCTTTGAAGTCCAAAGCCCAGTTCTGCCATCTTCACGCCCGAAATTGCTGTAGAAGTTGCTGTGCGATTCCAGAATTTTCTAGAGTCCTATTTTCACTAGGATTTCGGCTCTAGGAAGACTTTTAAGCCAACTTGGAGACCAAGTCAGCCTCTACACCGTCCTAGACATTTCCTAAGTCTATATGGAGTCTAATTAGACCCCTATAAATAGCCACCTTATGTAACCCTAGAGAACACAACTCTTATTCTTTTTTTTCTTAGAAAATATTCTAGTTTTTAGGTTAAGGGAGTCAACACCCTCTCTTTGCATAGAGAGGTGCGATACCCCTTGTTGAAGGGTAAGGAGATTCTGCCCATTCCAGGTCTTGTAAGTTTTCATATGCCTTTCATGGATTTTCCCAAATCCATGAGTAGCTAAATTTTTAATACTTCTTATCCTTTGGTGAATTCAATCAATTGATTATGGTGAGATTTATGTGCTTATAATTTGATATTAGTTCTTGATAGATAGTAAGCGAGTCTCTGTTTTATTACACGATCATGATTTTTATTGATTTATTGCGGCCGCTAAAGCGGTAAATTGATGGATCTATAGTTAAATCAAACTTAGTTCTAACCCTTCAGGTTTGATTATTTGTAACAAATTGGGGATGTTTAACCGCAACTCAATGGGACGAGTTTACCGATGGGTGATTTATTTGCTTATTGTTTGGTTTTACTTTGTAAGCATGTGTGAAAAACTAATAATTTAATTGTTCTTAATGCTTTATTCTTAAGTGATCTTTAAGTCCTAAAAAATTAATTAATTGCTGAAGGAATAAAAGGGATAATTGAGTTTTAACCGGCCTTTTATCTAATATACATGTTAGGGTTTCCCTAGACCAGTTTTCATCAAGGATAAAATATTAAATTCATCTTTTTAATCAAGGATCAATAGTTAATTTGATTGAATTCTACCACTGGAGAAGAAGTATGCCCTTTAATTATTTTTTTCTTTATAAATGACCATTGATTTAGATTTAATTTACTCTTTTTTGTTCTTAATTTAATTGCTTTTTTTTAATTGATCTTTTAAATTCCCTGTTTTAAAACTAAATTCTAGAAAAGATTTATTCTTTGGGACAAGTTTATCCCCCTTCTCTGTGGGATTCGACCCCTGCTTGCCCTATCTACTTAGTTAGGTTTTGTGGGGATTATTTTTAGAATTGTTGACGACCGATCAATACCTCCAAACATACAGTAAATATCTTGCATTCCCTTGTAATATAAGTCACAGGTAGACATAAATAATCAAAAAGCTGACACTGAATTCCATCATTTGTGACCTTTTCCACTTGATGATTATAAAGAGGACCTAAAAAAGGATCTCCATGTAACCGAGGTAAAGGCCGTGTACCAAAGGCACCCGCCAAACCGTGATTGTTGTTGAAGAATATCTTCCCAAAATTGGTAGCGATATGATCATGCAAACTAGATGTGAAACCAATCCTCTTCTCCTCATCCCAAAAAATTGGGTGCTTAAAAATTTACGGCTTGTAGTTTATAACAAAAGTATTGAAATAATGAAATATCCTTTAACAAAATGCCTCAAAGGCATATATATGTTTTCCAAAACACCAAATGTTAGCTTGTATGTAGATTAGTTTGATACGCTACCCTAGGTAAAATCAATATAACTTTTCACAACAACCTTAAATAGATATGTCTTTTTTTTACCAATTATTAATCCTTCCCAATAAAAAATTCTTCTCAACACATCACTTAAAGGCAATGGCATCTTAATTTCCTTTCTCGGGCTTTGTACCATTACATTTCTTCTTCTTCTTCTTCTTCTTTATGTTATTTTGCGCCTTTTGTTCACCCCCACAACCATTTTGGCAACTATTGAAAGGGGTATTTCGATCATTTCAAACTCGGTGTTTTTGTTATTTGAGTTGACCTCACAACCATAATCGAGTGCAGATGTCTACTCTAGTATTTCTAAGAATAGTGCCCCTATAACATATAATAATAACATCACCAAAACACTATAATAGAGTGTGTCATATAAACAAACTAGTAGTAATCACTAAAAAAGTAGGCAAACAAATAGTCATCACTCAATAAAAAATAGTTATAAGAATAGTCTTATAAATAACTCCAAATGATTATATTCTATATACTAATTAATACTTACAGTGGTTCCATATTGTGCAATCTTGTAAAAAAGTCATCAAACTCTTCTTGTGCAACATATTGATAAAAAACAGTTCCTCATTGACATTTCTCAACATAGTCTTGAGATCCATGCAATCTTGATTGTAATCCTTGCCCCTTGTTGCAAGGAAAAAATAGTGTTTTAGAGAGGTAATGTTGATGTGTATTACATCTTAAATAACAAAGGGAAAATAAGTTTAATGAAATATACCATGTAATTCAGAATAGACATTCCTTGCCATAGAGTAGCCATTGATCGGTCGTCAACGAAACACAAGATAAATTCCCCACAAATTATCTAACTAAGGTAGCTAGGGTAAGTAGGGGTCGAACCCACAGAGAGAGAGTTGTCTAACTTCTTATCTAATCAATTATATTAAAGAAAACAAAACTAAAAATATAACCTATGAGAATTGAATCTATGATAGCTAATTAAGAGAACTAAAGCAAATTATAAAGAAAACCTGAATATAAATAAGAAACCTCTAACATAGGATTAATTATCATTCTTGACAAATTAGCATGGATCATTGACATCAAAAGATTATGAAATCTATGGATAGCTTGCCTGGGTTTAAAAGGTGAATTTTAAATCCATAATTACCAAATTAGTTAATCTCACTCCGTCAGGCACAAAGAATAACCCTATTATTCATGCTTCTGTACTATCACGCCTCAGAAACAAGAATAAAGCATTAAGTTCATGTAATTGAAACAAACACAAATCATGATAAGGCTATCACGTTACAAATCAATCATTGTTATCACAATTCTCTTGAAAGGAATGACAAGTTCTCAATCAATTGCTACTAAGTAATCAAATCACTACTACCACGCCTGTGATTCAATCTAGCATATGTAAGCTTAACTTCTCAAGAAAGAACCGGTTACAATCCGTTAAAATCAAGCAAACATGACATTAAAACAAAGAATTCAGAAATACCCAAAAAGAATTCATATATAAGCACAAAATCTCCCCATGAAAATAGTCAAAAGATCAAATTAAAATCCTACATTGGAGAAAATAAGAGTCTACCCACTCATGAATTGAGTGACCCTCAAAATCATAAAGAAAATAGAAGAAAACTTAGCTAAAAACAGGTCTGACCGGCGGCTCTCCTCCAAAGAATAAGTTGTGTTATTGTTATGTTATAAAAATATGAGAGAAAGGTAGGCTATTTATACTAGAAAACTAGGGCAAATTAACCTAGGGCTAAATAGACTTTTAAGTACATAAAACCTCCTCCAAATTAGGTTAATTTTCATCCTACAAGGTTGGGCTAACTCTCCATACCGAATTATATCAATCTGGGCCGAAATCCATGGGCTTTTCACGTTCATCTTCTATGCAGAAACTTCAGGGGTATTTTCGTCATTGAAAACGGCCAAACTGGAACTCGAGCGTAAAAGACAAGTTGTAGATCTTTGAGTCATCTTTCCAACGCATCTTGAATCATCTCAATTGGACCTCTGTAGAGAAAGTTATGGTTTTTCTCCCAAACTGTCGCTGAAATTGGAATCAATTGGAGAAGCTTCAAGAGAAAGACACCAACTTGTGCTGGAATTGGAAGGCCTGACTGTCCCTGGGCGCCCAGATAAAATGCCTAGCCGCGCAGGTTAACAACCTAGCCGCCCAGGTCATCTGGAGAAACCGTCAGCAAGTTGCATCTCTTCTTCACTTGACTTATGTTCTTGATCCTTTCATCTTGGAACTTGTTGCATTGATCTTCAATCATCAAATTAGGCTTCAAAGAGTCTTCAATCACGAACATATAATCTCCAAAGTCTTCTCGAAAAGTCCTTGTGAATATTTGTGCCAATATTTCATCAAAATAGCTCCAAAAAGTAGGAAAAATAGTACTTTTCCACTTTTCTTATCTTCAAGACCTAAAATCACAAATATTAACAAATTGAGATATAATCAAGAATAATCAAGCATAAATAGACCTAAAAACATAGGAAAATGACCCTAAAAATATGTACTATTTTGGTCTGATCATATTTCCCCCACACTTGAACTTTGCTAGTCCCTTAGCAAATATCAAATATGTGCTTTCTCTAAAAAATTCAAAATTATTTTTCATTTTTTCAATTTACATACACATGTTAAAGAATAACTCAATCATGAAATCAAGAATGACATAGAACAATGAGAATACTCAATTCTAAAGACCAAGTAATAGCAAGCATCATCATTCTTAAGTAAGTATAATAAAAGAAGTTCAACTCACTCATCATTCATTGACATCACATGACCACAACTTACCATATGCTTGAGTATACATCTATTTCCAAAGGAAAAATAATATCATGGATCTTTATCAAAAACTAGAATGGGTTAAAAAGGATGGCTTATTTTTTAGAGCAAGGTTACTAACCTTAGAAGTGTTCATGATTTAGGGGTTACTAACTCCCTTTTTTTATTTTGAGGTTACTAACACTCTTATTTTTTTCAGAGGGACAATACTTTCGTAATTCCATGCCTCTTATCCTCTTTCCAAGGGTTACTAACTCCTTTTGTTTTAGAAAAGAGTGACAACAATGGAAAAGTTTTAGTTTATTTTTTTAATTTTTTTTTTTAATTTTAAGTGCAAAAGTATCTCTTCTCCTTTTTCATGAAAACACTTCTTTTGAAAATATTTTAACTACCCTTCATACCCCCACACATTATCTTTGACATATCCATGACATACTTCTATAAATGTACTCACGATTCAACACAAGTTCTAGAAGTAAATAGTCATGGAAACAATGAATGAATAAGATCATATCACAATCCAAAATTATACTTAATTCTAAAAAATTCTAATGTCATGCTAAAAACTCAATCAAAGAAATAAGCATTCTTAAAATTCTAGGCATCTATCATCCATAATCAAATCATCAATCAATATATGTATGAAAACAAAAATTATTCTCAAAAATCATGGGAGTGAGACCAATCAAATCATCCTAAAAATAAAAAACATAAAACATAGTTCCACTTTCGTAGGCATACATTTAGCATATGACACAAGCCTTTAAACCTATATGTGTCCATAAAGGAGGAGTTATAGTCTCCTGAGGGTTTACTTAACTAGGACGACACGACAAAACGACACCCACAAACATGTTTAAGTTAGTGAGCAAAAATTTCAAAATTAGATACAAAATTAAGTAATTTACCATTCCCCCCCCCCCCCCAACACATAAAGTTAACATTGTCCTCAATGTTAAAGAATCAACCAATCAAACAAACAAAGGTAGCTTGCGAAAAATTAAAGAGTTTAAGTTTGAGTGGCGTACCTTTGTGGTGTTGATGAAGTTAGAACTTAAGCAAAAAGACAATAATTAAAATTAAAGGGAATGGGAATAAGGAAACACTTAATAGTCTTATTAATTAAACTAGAAAATAAAAATAGACTTGAAAAATAAATAACTAAACCCTAATTGCATTAAAAATAAAATCCTAAAACCTAAGATAGATTAAGCTTAAGAAAGCTTAAACAGGCTTAGCAAGAGCTTTCTCCATTAGCTCGGCAAAATCCTCCAAGCTCTTGGTAATGTCATTAACATCCTCTCGAACAGCAGCAACTCTAGCTTGAAGTCCCTTGATCTCCATAAGAATTGGATGAGTTTTGGGCTGTGGAATTCCCTTGTATTGAATGACTTCTTCTTCATCCGCTTGAGATTTGTAATCAAGGTCTAAACTAGGGTTAGTCTCAGACGAAACAGAGATAATAGACTTACCTTTACTTCGAGTGGTTTTGTCGACTTCTTTCTCCATCGATTTGGCCGGCATCTTAGGAAGAATCTCACTTCCTTCCACATGATAAACAACAGCTACAACAGGCTTTGGCATAGTATGAGATGTCGTTGAAGAAGCATGATTGCGGTGCAATTGAAATCCACGAGGAAGAGGGATCGATGATGCTGGAGGAGTTGGGCAAGGAGGACAACAGAAAGGGGGACGATGTTGAGCAGGCTTTGGTTGATAAGATGATCGATAGGGCTTGCTCGTGTAACCCGAAAGAGGTGGAAAAGGGGCTGCACGATTCCATCCTTGGGGGCGATATCCTCCCTTGTGAAAATTCTTTGGTGTTCCTTTTGATTGTTGTAAAAATTTCTTTTTCTTGAAAAAAAAAAAGAAATCCTTCACAGGTAGACCAGCATGATCAACTTCCTCATTCTCTCTTATCACTTGTTGCATGTAGGCATTCTTCACCTTCTTCCAAAGCTCTTGGGAGATCGTTCTTGCTTGGATTCCAGGCTTGGTGTCAATATCCTCCTTAGGAATTGCGGCAACCAAAGCTAAAATCTCATGGCAATCTTCACGTGTGAGTCTTCCTTAAAAGTTCTTGGAATAAAACGTCTCACCAAGGTTTTGAAATTCAGCACTCATGGTGTAAAATTGAGCATTGAAATCATCAACGTGGTAAAATAATGGCTGATTGAATTGGTTGTAATTTCCTTGATTTATGGGATTTGATTAGAATTTGAATTCAGAGGATCAGGATGAATCAGCAGGGAGCCAATCTCGACTGTTGGATCATTTTAACCCTAGCCAACCGTCCCCTATATAAAGGAGGTAGCCTCCAACGTTGAAAAGGACAGCCATTCATCATCTCCAACAACAAAACTCAGACTTCAGGTAAAAAAAACAACTCTTCTCAGAGAAAACTACAACCAAGCTCCATGCTTTCAATCTCTTTCAAGCCATGCGCTTTCAATCTCTTTTGTAAATCAAGTTCTCACTTGATAATCATTTTTATCATCTCTTTTAACCTTGTTCTTACAAGTTTTCTTGTATTTACATGCTTGTTGCACTTGAAAATAACAATTCCTTGTTATTTGTCATCAATTGAATCAAGAAAATAACATTTCTTACAGCATTTCCTTTGTTTTCCGAGTCTGGAATCAATGATTTAAACACGTTTGTGTGACTTTGATTCAGGATCTACAACTCATTTGATTACTTTTATGTTACTGCACCCAAAGCAAATCTCTCATTTTCACTGCACTTTTTATTTCATTTTCACAACAAAATGAATGTTTATTTTTCTCGCTTCCTTTCATCAATTTATGGTCAAAATTGATTGGCACGCTCGGTACCCTTTCACCAAGATCTCCAAAGAGATTTTTTGGCGCGAACACCTATAAATAGAAACTCATCATCTTAGAATCATAAGCAATTTTTAGTCTTGTAATTTTCTCTTAATTTTCGATGAGATTTTCTCCCTAAGGAGCCATCGCCCTTTCAAGGGTGAAGAACCCTAGTTTCTTGTTAATTTTATGCTTGGATTTATGATGAATTATTCGAGGATAACTTCCTTAATCATGGGTGAGTAAGTTCCTTTAATCTTTCCAATGTAAGTGATAATCAATCTCTTGACAATTTAATCTATGGGGAGGATGTTTTATATATCGATTTAGCCATGATTTTATCGATCTTGAATGCTAGATTTCTTGTTGATTATAGCATGATGATTTCGATTATGATTGTGTCGAATTGATGGTTGGTTTTGATGATTGTTGATTCAATTTATGTTATCAATTTATCCCTGAGATTATTGCTTATGTCGAGATTTATTGTTCTTAGATTTAGGCCTGTCTAATTACATGATTTCTTCAACTATTACTAAGTTAGATTTGATTTTTTTTGCTACTCATGAACACGATATTGAAATGAACTACACAATAGGAGGTAGTCCTCTCCTTTCCCATAATCCCACCCCTCCCATCCCAGGTATCGAACCCGGGACCTCCCACAAGAAGTCCCAAGCTCTTAACCATTGGGGGGACTAAGTTAGATTTGATGAATCTTTAGTAATTGAATCTAATTGGTTGTGGTAAGATTTAATAGAATTGCCATTGGTGAATCCTTAGTAACTGATTTATTAAATTGGGATTTTAATTGATCTTATTCTTAAGTGAATCTTTAGTAATTTGAGTTTATGTTTGGTTTATCTATTGATTTTTATACTTTATTAATTGATTAATTCAAGAATATTTAGTATTGAATTAGTGATTAGTAAAAGGGATTAATTTGGGAATCTTTAGCACCAAGTTGATTGCCATTGATATAGATTAAGATTAGATGAATCTTTAGTAATCTTTACCTTTGCCAAAGACATGATTGAATTGAGTGTGATGCGATGATCCAAGGTCTTATTTGTCAAGAGTGAGATTGATCTTATATTGGAAGGATATATTTATCATAATATTGTTTTTCTTAATTTAATTACTTTTTATTCAATTTGCTCCTGTTCAATTTAATTTGAATTGCTTAATCTCTATTTTCTTGTGACAATCTTGAGTTGAAAAGTGCTTATTTTCTCTCTTTGGAATCGACCCTGACTTATCATATCTACCAAAATTAGAGTTTGTAAGATTATTATTTTATGACTGCTTGACGACGGTGATCACCTCGACATCCCCACAAACTTCACAAATATTATTTATTGGAACACCACGTTGCTGCATGGCCAATTTCGAAGGTAAAATATTGTAATAAACTCTCTAAAAAAAATATTGTACCTTTGGCGCCACCCAAGATGACCAAAGAAGCCTCCATAGATTAAGACGCAACTCCACCGGAAGCTCTTCAAGATGAAGAACCCTCCGGGCCACCATATAAGCAGATCGAACCGAAAACATACCAAGGGCATCACCGTTCCAGATCAGGCAGTCGGCAGATGGGATACGAGGGATCGGCAGACATAAAATTTTAATGTCATCATCCTCGATTAACTCTATCAATTTCTCAAATCTCCATGATCGTTGATCGAGATCAATTAACTCTGAAACTCACATAGGCTCCGATTGAACACCATCTCGCAGTCTTGGAGATGGAACTATTTGGCTTATAATAAATAGTAATAGATTATAAATATATATAAAACTTAAATAAATCTAACATAGATAATTAATAAATATATTAGATTATAAATATTAAATAATGTATAAATGGGTCGGGCTTGGACTTTAAGCCTAAAACGAAGCCCGACCAATTTTATAAGCGGGTCTAAAAAAATTTCCCAAGCCCGTCCAACGGGTCTATAAATTTGTTAAAACCCTCCCAAATTTCAGGCAGACTACAAGCCTGGGCAGGTAGCTCAATGCTTGGATAGGTCTAGTCCGGACCATAAATAATTTCTCGATTAAAACATCGAATAAAATTTCTTTCTTTTTTTTTGTGTCAAATCCTGTTTATTTAATTATGTTCTCATTAAATAAGATAAAAACATTTCTTTTTACATGATTTGAACATTTGGTTTAGTACAAAATAAACCATACCATTACCTTCAAGTTTTGTATAATAATAGACTAATACAGCTAGTAAGGTTAATTCGTAAATATATCAAATTACAAACTTTTTGGTAGGGGGAGCATCTGTCGGTTTCAGTCGGTGCGGTTGATAAATTTCCAATACCGACCATAAACCGACGATGAGAATTTTGGTACCGAGCACCGACCGACAAACATTAGAACCGCATGCCACCGACCGATGTCGGCTCGGTCGGTTTTCGGTTAAGAAAAATAGCAAAGGAAGAGCTGGATAGAGACAGAGCACAAAAAAATTTCATCAAAACTTCGATACCATTTACACATCACATTCTCAGTCGATAAGTTGCATTTCATACACCAATAAGTTCAATTTTGCCAAACCAAACCCATAAACTTTGAATATAAATTATAAATCCTAAACACTAAACATAGACAAAATTACAAAACCCATGATTGAGCAAGATACCTTTGTTGAATATAAATCCTAAACACCAATCTTAAGATACCTTTGCTGAATTGGGGATTCGCCATCATAATTGATCAAGACCAATGATTCGAGATCTTTATATGCGAAGGCCATTCTTGACTGCAAAATGCAAAGGCGTCTTCCCAAACCTGTCTTTGATCATGTCTATATGCACGCTATCAAAGAGAGGTTTTCCCACGGCAGAACCCACAAAAAATTAAAAATGGAAAACAAAAAATTAGGGTTCAAGGGGTTTGAAATTTTGATGAGAAAGAAGAGAAGGAGTGTGAAGTTTTTTGGGGGAAAATGAATTTTGATGGAAGAATACTACATTTGTAATCAATTTTGGATCGAAGAAAGGGTTTAATTGGAGGTTTGATACTGAAATCAGAAGACAGAAGCGAACTGGAGGAAGGGAAGAAAGTGAAGAAACAGATCGTGAAGGAAGATTGAGAAAGGAGAAAAAAGGGGTTTTAGTTTTAGGTTTATATTATATACATACTAGTTTTTTGGCTCGCGCTTCGCTGTGGGATCGAAAATTTTATGAAGTGTGAATCTTTGTAAATCGGACATCTGAATCAAAAATAATATGATATTAAATAGATTGTCAATCGAAATAACAAAATTTCAAAAGCATTTTTTAGAATTGAAACATAAAAATTAGCTTTTGAGTTTTTCATGAAAGTTGTAGATCATAAAATTATCTTTTAATAGACACTTGAATTTTGTGGCAAAAAATAGACACTTGAATTACCTTAATTGGAAAAATAGAACAAAGAAAATAAAAAAAATGAAGCATTAAATCGAGTAAGATATAATTTGTAAAGGACAAAATAGCATAAAATAAAAATGTATGAGGGTGATTGATAACTAATTCAAATAAGAAAATATTTGTTAATGGAGATTTTGAAACATAAAAATTTCCTTTGAACCCTCCATGAAACTCGTTAATCAAATTAACTTTCGGGTTCTTCATGAAAGTCGTAGACCATACAGTAACCTTTTAATCGACACTTGAATAACTTTAATTGGATAAATGTGGATCGAAAAATATATGGTATTAAATAGACCAACAATCGAAACGACCAAATTTAGGAAGCATTTTTTTGAATTGGAACATGAAAATTTGCTTTTGAGTCCTTCATAAAAGTTGTAGATCATGAAATTACTTTTTAATAGACACATGAATCAACTTAATCGGACAAATAGAACAAAAAATTAAAAAATGAAGCTTAAACGTTAGATTAAGATAGAATTTGTAAATGACTCAGTAGTATAAAGTAGAAAAGTATAAGGATCATTTGATAAATAATCCAAAGAAGAAAATGTTTGTTAATGGAGATCTTGAAATATAAAAATTCCCTTTTGAACCCTTCACGAAACTCGTAGATCAAATTTAGCTTTCTGGTCCTTCATGAAAGTCGTAGATCATGTAATAACATTCTAATCGACACTTGAATAACTTTAATCGGATATGTGGACAAAAAATTATACAGTATTAAATTAAACGGCAATCGAAACCACAAAATTTCAGTAAGCATTTTTTGAATTGAAACATAAAAATTGGCTTTTGGGTCCTTCATAAAAGTTGTAGATCATGAAATTACTATTTAATAGACACAGGAATCAACTTAATCGGACAAATAGAACAAAGAATAAAAAAAAATGAAGCTTAAACGTTAGATTAAGATAGAATTTGTAAAGGACTAAGTAGTATAAAGTAGAAAAGTATAAGGATCATTTGATAAATAATCCAAATAAGAAAATGTTTGTTAATGGAGATCTTGAAATCTAAAAATTCCCTTTTGAACCCTTTGTTGGAGGAAGAATTCAATTCCACACAAATCCTGATCTTTCGGATGAGCTAACCTCTTAGCTATTTGTTTGTATTTCAAATTGTATTTAAATTGTAAAGGTTTATCTTTATCCTGATCATTTGTAACCAAACACTGTAAAGCTATATATTGACAAGGTTATGAGGAAACAAACTCAGACCTATTTTTCCACTCAATTACAAACTTCTACATGGTATCAAGAGCCAGAAATCTCTAATCGAGTTTTTTTTCCCTATTTCCTATTTCCTTTCCAAACCTTTGTTCTCCTCTAAACCTTGATCAATGTCGACTGCATCTTCTACTCCTACTTCTACTACCGACCAAACAGCTTCTCAAGCCAGCAATCTCCCACCTCTTATCACCATTAACGCCTCTGCTCAGCTTCCAATAAAATTATCCAATCAGAATTATCCATCATGGCATGCTCAGTTCTCTTCCCTTCTCACAGGACACCGGCTAAATGGTTACATCGATGGTACCAGGCCTTACCCACCCTCTGAAACTCCATCCAAAACAGATGCTTCCATCCTCATTCCAAATCCTGATTATGACCATTGGATCCAACAGGATCAGCTTCTCCTTCATGGCATAATTGCCTCAGCCACAGAAACAGTGGTGCCTTTCTTTGCTTCCTGCACTTCTGCCAAAGATGCATGGAACAAGATACAAATGATGTATGCAAATAAGTCAAGGTCACGCATGATGCATTTGCGTGAGAAACTTCTCCAACCGAGAGATCAGTTCAAGATTATTTTCAACAAATCAGGCATGTTGCAGATGAGCTGGCACTTATTAACTCTCCAATTCATGAAGATGAGTTTGTCATTCACATCTTGAATGGAATAGGCCCTGAATTCAGGGAGATCTCGGATGGTATAAGGGCTCGAGAGAGGGCTATTTCCTTTGAAGAGATGCTTGATAAGATGATTGAATATGAAGGTTTCCTTCTTCGACAAAACTCCACTGATGTGGTCATTCCTAGTGCTCATGCTGCTCAAAAGTCATTCTATTATGACAGGTACAAGTCATCTCCCAAAAATTTCAATTCTGGTCGATCTAATAGCTTCAATGACACATCTATGCAGAAGAAAAGTTCAGGCCCTAGGCTTGTATGTCAGTATTGTGACAAGATTGGTCATACTGCGAAAATGTGCTATAATATTCGGCCTAAAAGCACACAAATGTCTGCTCATCAAGCAACAATGGCATCCCAACCAACTCAAAATTGGCTGCTTGACAACGGGTGCTTCCCACCATGTCACTTCGAACTTGAAGAATTTGGACACACATGACAAGTACAATGGAACTG
>AWWV01005775.1:0-17453 GCA_001974805.1 Corchorus capsularis | reverse complement strand
CCGGTAACGTATAATCTTCAAGTACTAGAAAAAATTACTTTATAGTTTATGGTGATTGAATAACTTGTTTAAGATAATGAGAAAATCTTTACGATTAAAACTATGTAAGTTATTATTTCAAAAACTATGTAAGTTATATATATATTTACATCAATAAGGACATATACAAATTGTTTCAAGTCAAATTCTTTTATGATCCGGCTGTACAATATGTGGATAAAGTATATATATTGTTATTATTATATATATTAAATTATAAAATTTGGCGTTTTAATTATTGTTATAGAATTATCAAGAAGATTTGGGTCCAATAAGGTTAGGGTATTGTTCTTATTGGTTGTTTCATCTGCACACCAGAAATAGCCAACATGTATTATTTTTATTTATTATAAAAGAAACAAGCAGTGAGAAAAAGCTTAAAATATAGTAATTATCTATTTTTCAATGTGAAAAAGTAGCTTTCCAATTACAAAATCAAATAGCGTAGTAGTTTTTACCTATTTTTAATCAAAAAAATTTCTAATTAATTAGTGCTATAACAGCAGTGTGAATGCATTGGAAGATTACAGAAACTGAAAAATCCAGCTTCTCAAAATTAGATCAAGTTGTGTATGCAAAAAAAACAAAAAAAGATCAAGTTGTATATATTTTTTTAACTCAAATGACCCATTTGACCCCATATATTATTATTTATAAAGAGAAATAGAAAAGAAAAATTAAGATTAAGAAAAAAGAAAAGGCGAAAATGGATGGAAACCGACATTGCATAGATTTTTCATGCTATTAGCATTAAAAACTGACACTTTGCAAACAATGGAACCAAAATCAGGTAAGAAAGTGGTCCATTTTTAGGTTAAATCAAAACATCAGAAATAGACAAATTATATGGAAAAATCACCTGGGACCTCACTTTCACTAAAGCTTCTCAAAAACCTAATTTATATATGTGAGAAAGTTGAGCCACTGTTCCATAACAGTTTTATTTAAAAGTTTCATCAGATACAGGAAAAGAGAGATATAGCCAAGAATAATTAAGTTTATACCAAGGACATAATAATTTATTTATCTATTTCCCTCTCTACTTACTTCATTTAACTCTTTAAACTTTATATTAACACATTGACAAAATATAAAGTTTAGCCTTTCTTGATAGTGTGATGTAAAGGGAATAAAGCCCTTACTGAATTTACATCTATGTATTTAAGTTATTAGGTGAGAGAGAGTTCAAATCATTGGACAATTAATTTATGTGAATGAGCTTTTCCCAGCTAATTTGTCTAGTCTTTTTGATAGATAGTTATGTACTTAAAACCCTATATATCTCATAATGTGCTCTTAATTTTTTTATAAGTAAAAAGTTTTCTGATGCATACATTATATATTAATTTATGAAGATTAAAAGGTCTATATATATATATATTTATTTATTCATGGTGGAAGAATAAAATTTACGAACACTGATCATTAACAGCTCTATATATATTTATTGATTTATTTATTTTGATTTAGGGTATTTTCTACTACACAATTAATAGTGTGCATTTGATAATGAAACACACATTAAGAACTTTTTAAGCTCTAGAAACTTAAAAAGGTGCATAAATACCAAATGGCAAATGCTACCTTACACTAGACTTATTCTGATCTCACAAAAGATTTTGCGCACTAAATAAACATAAGAGGCAGGCATCAATTACAAAATTTTATTTGATTTGACTTCAAAAAGGCCCTCTAGAATTGCTAGTATATGCTAAACGAACTTTTTGTAAGACATTTTCTTTTCTCCCCCACTTATTAGCATACGTATTGAATTCCATCTTCCGACCTAATTAATATATATCCATTCCTTCTACAGAAATTATGCTAGTTGTATTATGTATTATTATTAACCATCTGGTCATTATTATTATTATTATTATTATTATTATTAACCATCTTGTATCCTATATAACTATCTAGGTCTCGACTAATCCAGAGTCAAGTCATGTCGAACCTCAAATGAGGGAAAACTCTCCTAACACCTATTTTCTTCATTTATAAAACTCAAACTTGAGACCTTACTATTGAGCTGTTTCTACTCAATTCATTGAGTGATGATCATGTTGGAGTATTTTCAAAATAAGTGAAAGTGTAAGTGAGAATAAAGTCACGTGGAAGGAGTTGTAGGTTGGAGAATTTGGATTTCATTCAAATTCTATTAACCAGATTTAATTTTAATGAGAAGTCAGTTACCAAGTTTAAAAGATATCTTTTGATAACCAACATCAAGGAAGAGATATGATCCTTGGTAACTAACCTTTTACCTATAAATTCTCCAAACTTCATCATTGAAAATCACTTTTGAACATTCTCTCTTCCTATATCTATTATACTAGTATATATATTATCTAAACGATTGCTGCAGAAATCGTAGATAAATAAAACAACTAGCTGCTCTTCTAAGGAAAATCTCTACATGTTGAATCTTTGAGTGCAGTTTAGATTCAATTGTTGATTCATTGTATCTTGAAGGATATTTCATTATATCCCTGTTGCATACCAGAATTGGTGGGGGTGAATCAAGTCTAAAGGAGAGTGGCATACTGCAACACGCCTTGAAGCCTAACCAAAACTTTCTTCCCTATTTTTTCTAACAGATCATATAGACTCGAGTCCATGGAAGTTACCGTGCAATCAAGGTTAAATCACACATATAATCATATATTCATTTTAAAACCCTGTCATAATCAATGTTTAGAAGTCCATATCTATCCATAAAATAAATAAAAAATTTATTTGGAGCTAAACTTCATGTTAAAATCGTATCTTAATTATTAACGTCCTTAATTGAACAAAATAAAATTTTATTTGGTACGAAACTTTATGTTAAAATTCTACTCAATAAATACAAAATTTTAAAAAATTTCACATTCCAAACTAAAATTCATTTAAAATACTATGTGGGTAAACTAAAATTCACTTGAATATATGATTATATGTGTGATTTAGTCTCGATTGCGTGATAATTCTCACGGACCCGAATCTATAGAATCATCACTCCAACTCATCACATGTTGGTGCTAGTTGTTCCTTCAATTTGCATGTAAACCATGATATAATTTTGGTCCGTAAAGGAGACCTAAATGATGCAGCACGACATTTCTATTTAATTTATGGTCTTTTTTTTTTTTGAAAAATAGATAACTTTCATTCATGTAATTGATTTTACAATAATTTTAGGAATATCATCCCTCATTACATCAAATCTTAGTAAAACCCTGTAATCGATACTTTTTGCACCTAAAGAACTGGATCTTCCTTGGAAATCCAAAACGCATGTCGTAAATCATGTTGGCTATCACGCCCATCACCCCCTCGTTGTCGCTAGTTCTTCCAAACAAAAAGCTTTGATCAACGATGATCAAACGATTGATTCAATGGACAGATCTCCTTGGCACCCAAAAGAAAGGGATTACAACGATTTTACCACAGATCTTGATAAATAAAAGGTTGATCATGCTTAAAACTATTATAAAATTCAGACTCAATAACTCAGATTCGAAAAGAACTGAGACTAGACTCGAAACTGACTCGAAATAACAAACTGATTCAAACCGACTCAAAAACAAACTCAAATAAAAACTGAACAGATCTGTAGATCTGAATCCTTTATTGAAAAACAAAGAAAGTAACAAAAATGAAATCCTTCTCCTCCCCCTTGGCGTGACAACCAAGGAGGAGGAGGAGTAGTAGAAAGACTAACGAGAACTAAAAAAATAGGAGAGGGAGAAGGGGAGAGAGGAGAGGCGGCTAGGTTTTAGAAGAACAATAATTTATGGTCTATTTTTTTTTAAATAAACAAAATGCAATATATTTTTCCATTTTGAAATAATTACTCTATCATTTACATTTATATATATATATATATATATATAGTATCTATAAAAGTACGAATATTGGGAAATTTTATATTTTCTGATTGTACCTTTTTTTTTCAAATATATCTCTAAATTAGCATTATTAAATAATATTTTAATCATTCCATTAAATTTAGATTATATCCTCATTAAGTAGGATCCAACGTGGCCAATAGGAATGATTTCACATCATCTTTAGGATTTGAATTTTCATCCAAAACATTCTCCAAGTTGGTTTAGGAGAAGATCAATTCTGTCCAGAAATTTTGACGGTAAAATCGTCCACCGGAACAACAGAATTAGGTCTCGAGGTAAGCATAAAATTTGTAGATTTTGGAATTCTCTTTCTAACGGTACCTTATTTGCAATCTTTTGAGCTCTGGATTAAAAGTTATGAATTTTCTTCCAAAACTACTCTTGTGAAGTCCTCCTTTAAATAGGATTAAACAATGCTGCATCAGGGCTAAATCATTACTGCAACATAATTACTGATTGGACTTGAACTCCTTTTTTTGGTTTCCATATTAACGAATTGGGTTTAAGAATATCAGATTTAGCCTTCAAGACATCTGGCTTGGAAATTTGGGCTTCATGAACTAAAACGGGCCTAATGGGCCTACTGGGTCGAAATGAGATAAAATCAATAGTGTCTCCAAATCTATACTATATATAAAAGTACGAATAATGAGAAACTTTATATTTTCCGATTGTACCTTTTTTTTCAAAAATATTTCTAAATTGCCATTACATTTATTTTAAAATCGCCATTACTTAAAATTAGATTTTTATGTTTTATATATATTATTATATTATTATTGGCCAATCCAATTTCTACTATATATATTATTATTTATTTATGATTTAATTTTAAGTTTAAATCTTACTCAAACTATTTTATATATATTTCTAACTAATTATCCAAATTATTAACGATGATAATAAATATGTAGCAAAAAAAAAAATGATGATGATAAATATATGATTGTTGCATTTGCAATTTTGGTATTATTTTTCTTAAACCTATGTCCATAAGGTACAATGGCCATGAAAAGAGTTTCAATTTTTCTTTTTCCATTTTAATATTTCTGTTATTTTTGCAGTTATTAAAAAAACTACCGTGTAAGTATGGTATTGATAAATTTTTGTCATGCTTTGAGAATTTCATTTTCCTTTATCACTCTTTTAAACTTATTTTCTTCATTATTTTCATTACTATGTTTGATGATTGCTTAAAACAATTTTCCAAAAGGAGTTGAATTTTTAAACGTATAATCATACTATAAGAGCTAAATCGGATTAAATTGCCAAAAAAAAGCCAAAAAAAGAGTAACTTTTTTTCTTCATTTTTTTCAATACTATGTTTGATGATTTCTTAAAACAATTTTTCAAAAGAGTTGAATTTTTAAACGTATGTACGAATTTTGATGATTGTTTGCTTTTGTTCTTATTAAAAAAATTCTATGTTTGAAATTGGGAAAGAAATTTAGGTATTGGGTGAAGGTTTCTGGATTATCATGCCGTGTTCTTACGTAATCCTTTAAATTTAGTGTTTCCTTTGATATTTGAGTTACGTAACACTTTTTTCAACATTTTTCTATTGGAAACATAAAATAAATTAATTATATTTTGTGATTTGATCATTTATACCGTTGCAAGATTGTGAATTTCATTTTTTTTTCAACTAGAAGAGATGATTATATTACAATGGAATTGGAGGTTAAATGCACTAAGGACAAAGGTTAAACGTGAGCTGTTGAAACTTCTTAGAGAGAGAGGCTCATCAATCAAATAGAGAACTTCGTGTGATCTATAATAGAGCAGACCATGAGATAAGGGCCCCAAGTTTTTTGTCTGGAGGGGGTCCTCTTTGATATTGGAGTTAGTAGGATATTAAGATGTTCGGAGATACTGAAGTTAGTGGGGTCTTAAGGTGTTTAGAGAGCTTAAGATCTAAAAAGTGAGATAATGAACTTTTACCTTATGTGTGGAGTAGTTCTCTCTCTCTCTCTCTCTCTCTATATGGACTCAACATTACCTCCTAGATATGAGGACGGTTCTAAAATGATTGCAAAACGGCTATGAAACTGCGTCAGGTGGGCAAGTTGGGACGATTTGAGCTAAATAGGCTTACCGGTTGCATAACTTGATAGTGTCGAATGTAAGAGTATTCGATTTGGATGTATACTCCATGTGGAGTATGTTGAGTCGTAGAATGCTCGATTTGGTAATGCGCCCTTCTGTCGAACTATATGGTGCTCTATGGGATGAATGAAAGATATTCCATGAATGCTGAAAAGGGGAGTGCTCAATTTTTGAGGATTGAGTAGGAGAGTGAGCTCTAGGAATGATGGTAGATAGGAGAACTCGAGCTGATAATGTACTCCGTGGAGGAATACTGAACGAAAGAGCTCAAATAAACAATATGCTCCATAGAAGGTTGGTGAACATGATAGCACTCAAACTAATAATGTACCATTTGGAGTAATGTTGAATGAATGGAGTTCAAATTGATAATATGCTATATGGAGGAATGCTGAATGGAGGAATTCAGTGTGATAACGTGCTTTATATACTACCGAGTGGAGGAGCTCAATTCGAATATACTATCAAAGGGAGGAGTTCAATATTAATTATATATGTTTGTACGACTGAACGGACGAGCTCGATCTGCGAATGGAAGAGCTTAATATAAATGATTTATATAGTATTAAATAGAGGAGCTCAACCTGATAATGATATATTTTATAAAGAGATTGTCGAAATTTCATGCTATAGTATAAAAACATTATAGGAGATTAACAAAATCTCACAGGAAGGTTATCAAAAATCATAGGAAGATTACAAAATTTAAGAGGAAAGTTTATTAAAATTTCATAGTTAGGTTATCAAAGTTTCATATGGCGTTTATCATAATTTCATAGATAATTATCAAATTTTCATAGGGTGGTTATCAAAATTTATAGGGTAGTTATCAAAATGTCATAAAAATATTTAATAAACATGTTGGCCACGTGCAACACACGTAAAAGTTAAAACTAGTATATATAAAAGTATGTATGAATGTTGGGAAACTTTTAAATTGACGATGCTACCCTTAATTTTTTTTAAAAAAAATATTTCTAAAATGTTATTACTTGAAATTGAGTTTTATCTTTAAGTTTATTTGAGTTTAAATCTTAATATATGTTAAAGGTTATTTTTTATTATTTTTAATATCAATCATTTAACTTTTACAATTTTTTAATACTAAAAACTCTATTTTCAGTGAATCAAATCTAATATATATTTATAAATTCTACTTTTTAGAATATTTTAGAAGAATAGAATTGTAAAAATCTGAAAATAAAAAAAATCTAAAATAGAAAGCTAAATTTAGTTGATCGAATCAATTAATTTTTGATGAGGTTAAGCTGGAAGAAGATGGATTGTTGAACTAGAAAATTAAATTAGTGATTCTATCAGTTTGATTTTGTTGTCTCTATGTGGTTATCAATATTTCATAGTAAGGTTATCGAAATTTCATTAATTATAGTGTGCTTATAGTGTGGTTGATTTTGTGCCTGATTCATTGGAAGAAAATCATGTTTCTAATTCGGGTCATCATGCAAGTCCTTTCGCTTTATGTCCATTGGTAACTGAGGCCAGATTGGAGATGAGAAGTGACATTGAGCCGGTCTTTCCTGAGGCTTGCAAACTTAAAAAGTGCAAAGTTTGTGAGAAGAAAGGAAGGAAGAAAACGAGGAGAGGTGTGTCTAAGCTTATTTTAGGTGATAAAGTTGTGATTGATCTGGACTCAAATGTGTCTATATCTGATGGGGATAATAGGAACAGGAATGATGTTATTTTGAGAGAGGCTAAGGCTACCTTTGAGGTTAGCAAAGCTCTTAGGATTGTTTTTCACAACGATAGAAGTCATATTATTTCTCGTCTGGCTGAATTCGACAGGACAGGTTCTGTGGGTTCGCTGGGTTGATGAAGTTTTATTCTTGGAATTTTAGGGGTTCGAGTAAAAACGAGATTTTTTATCGGTGGTGTGCCGTCTTTAGATATTAGTTGGCTTGGGGTGGATGGTGAAGAGGTTGGTAGCGAGGAACGTGAGATGGTTTTTTTAATTTTGCAGGATTCTTTTCCTTATTGTGTTTGAGAGCAGATCGTTGTGTTCTTTGTGGGGAAAAGAAAATTTCACTTTTTTAGTTTCTGCTGTATTTGGTTTGGCTGGTGGGTTTATTTCAGTTTGAATTGGTTAATTGTCCTCTTTCGATTTTGCGAAGGTTGAGCAAAGGTTCTTATTTTGTTTGGTCCTTTGAGGGTTTATGGCTTTCGATGTGTGTTTGTTTTTTTCTTTTATAAGGTTTAGTTGTGCTTTTGTACTTTAAGTTGAAGTAAGCAAGGAGGTTTTATGGATTGAATGTCTAGTGGAGTGATTTGGGAAAATTTACAAGGTTTAGAATGATTTGACAAAGGGTTGTTGATCATGTTCTGCAGCTAACTATCACTTTTGTCTAATTTGGTGGAATGGAGTGATCTGATTTGTTTTGCTTCTGTTGTGCTGGAATTTGTTTTTCTTTTGCTTATTTGTTCTTGTTTTCTTCTAAGTTAGGACCCTTGAGTGCTTTGGTTTGAGCTTTGTTATCTTGCACTTTTGCAGTGCTTTTATCGTAATAAATACTATTTACCTTACCTTTCAAAAAAAAAAATCATAGTGTGGTTATCACAATTCATAGTGTGGAGAGGTTATCAAAATTTCATAGGTAATTTATCAAAATTTCATAGGAAATTTATCATAATTTCATAATGTGGTTATCAAACTTTTGTATGCAGATTATAAAAAAGGTCATAAAAAAGTTATCAAAATTTCATAGCAAGATTATCAAAATTTCATAATGTGGTTATCGAAATTTCATATGGAGGTACCAAAATTTCATAGTGTGGCTATCGAAATTTCATTACGAGGTTATCAAAGTGGTTATCAAAAATTTCATAGGGAGGTTATAAAAATTCATACTGAGGCTATCAAAATTTCATAATGTGGTTATCAAAATTTCATAGGAAGGTTATCAGAATTTCATAGGGCAGATTATCAAAATTTCATAGTGTGGTTATCAAAATTTCATGGTGTGGTTCCCAAAACTTCATAGGGAAATTATCAAAATTTCATAGTGAAGAAACCAAAATTTCATAGCTAATTTATCAAAATTTCATAGTGTGATTATTAAATTTTAATAGGGAGGTTATCAAAATTTCACAGCAAGGTTATCAAAATTTCATAGTGTAATAATTAAAATTTCATAATGTGGTTATCAAAATTTCATAGGAAGGTACCAAAATTTCATAGTGTGGTAATCGAATTTTCATAAGGAGGTTATCAAAATTTCATACTTGTTGAAATGAAACATGCGTGTAATTCTGGTTTTAAAATGTCTGATGCATTTCAGACTGTTGATCAGCAGAACACCTTTTGCAACCAACACATGTAGAGTGAGAATCAAGTTACGATCCAACAATGCTGTATACAGTACTGAAAGTCAATCACTTATGATACATGGGCAGAGATAGGCTATCAAGAATGTAGTATTTATTTTTTTCTCTTTTGTTTGGTTAATGTTCAGATCTCCCCTCTTGGTACTAATCGACTACAGTAAGATTGGACTCCTTCCAAACACCCTCCGGATTATTTTCCCTGCAGTGTAACGCGAGCATAATTCTAGAATTGCACATGCCTTGCAAAATTTCATAAGGAGGTTAAATATCCTTATGCTATTTAAAACTAATTCAAATTTTCATAGTGTAATTATCAAAATTTCATATGGAGGTTACTAAAATTTTATAGGGGTATTATCAAAATTTCATAGTGTGGTTAACAAAATTTCATAGGAAGATTATAAAAATCTCAATTTCATAAAGAGGCTATCAAAATTATATATTATGGTTATCAAAATTTCATAAGGACTTATAAGGATCTCATAGAGTTGTTATTAAAATTTCATAAAAATCAGATTATAAAAATTTCATAGGAAGGTTATAAGGAGGTTATCAAAATTTCATACTGTAGTTCTCAAAATTTCATAAGGGGGTTATCAAAACCTCACAGAGGATTATCAAATTTTCATAGTGTAGTTATCAAAATTCCAGAAGGAGGTTATCAAACTTTCAAAGCAAGGTTATCAAAATTTCATAGTGAGGTTATCAACATTTCACAGTGTGATTATCAAAATTTCATATGGAGGATACAAAATTTCATAGTGTGTTTAACAAAATTTCATAAAGAGGTTACGAAATTCCATGATAGGTTATCAAAATTTCAAAGTGTAAATATCAAATTTTTTAAGTGTGGTATTTTAGAGGGAGTTTATCAAAATTTCATAGTGTGGTTCTAAAAATTTCATAGGAAGGTTATTAAAATTTCATATGTTGTTTATAAACTAAGATATTTATAACTTCCCTATGATTTTTATAACTTTCCTATAAAATTTCGATAATCTTCCTATGAAATTTTGATAATCACACAATAAAATTTTGATAATTTCCATATGAAGTTATTTATAAAAAAGTATGGTAGCAACGTCACTCTAAAAGTTTCCTAACATTCCTACTTTTATGTATAGTATAGATATGAAAATTTGATAACCATATTCTGAAATTTTGATACCTTTGGCCTAAAACTTTATTAACCTTACTATGATTTTTATTTAACTTCCTTATAAAATTTTGGTAACCTTCATACAAATTTTGATAACCACACAATGAAATTTTGATAATCTTCCTTATGAAATTATTTTTAAAAAATAAGGGTATCATATAGTATAGATAGATACATGAAAAAACGATGAAAATACTTAGGAGGTCCTTGTACTGCACAAAAATGTTCAATTTCGTCTTGTACTAAAAAAACGATCAATTTAGTCCCTGTACTCATAAGATTGGGTCAATTTAGTCCTTGTACTCACAAGGATGAGTCAATTGAGTTCTCATTGTGCCTTTATTGATTGGACTCAATTGACCCAATCTTATGAGTATAAGGACTAAATTGACCGTTTTTTAGTATAGGGATGAAATTAAACATTTTTTGTGCGGTACAGAGACCTCTCATGTATTTTAACATGAAAAAACCATCAATAAAATTATAAATTTATAAATTTGTTTATATACTATTCCAATATTTGTTCATGAATTACAACTTATGAGTGTTTTTCCCAGTTTGGTATTATTATTATTGTTATTTAGTAATTTATCTTGTTGCGTCTCCTCCTTCTTATCTTCTTTTCAATTTTCAAAATCCATCGTTTCATGATGGTTGGGGTTATCAGCCGGCTATATCTGTTTGCTTTTATTGGTATGGGTGGTATTGGTGGCTCTATTCTCTGTTGGAGTTGTTCTTCTTTGTTTTGTTTTTCACTTCTCTTTTCCTTATGGCCAGAACTTTGTCAAATTTATGCTCTAAGATGCAAGAGGGTGATCAACAAAAAGTTGTCATCGATAAGGATTGGTTCAATGAGCCTGAGGGTGCTTTCTCTTGTTTTTGCCTTATTGGCAAGCTCTTCTCCAAGCGTAAGTCAAATATTGAGGGGATGCAGAACATTATGTTTCAGGCTTGGAGACTAGAGCTGGGGTTACAGGTTAAGGAGGTGGGTGACTGCCTATTTGTGTTTCAATTCGAGGATGAGTTGGAAAAGGATTGGGTCCTTGTGTCACAGCCTTGGTCCTTCAACAAGGCATTGCTAGCTCTTAACGAGTATGATGGTTTTCAAGATCTAGAGAGCATCCCTTTCCAAATTTGTCCCTTCTAGGTTCGTATCTTTGGTCTACCATATCTTTTGATGAACAAGAAACAATGTCTTGCAATAGGTGAAACCATTGAGCCGGTGCTGGATATCGACGAGAATTGGAGTCAGTTTCTCCGTGTTAGGGTCAAGGTGAATGTTTTGCAGCCTCTAAAGGCTGGTATGGTAGTCTTAATTCCAAATGCTGAAATCGGGGTAGAGTTCAGGTATGAGTGCCTCCCTGACTTTTGTTGGGTTTATGCCTTATTGGATCACCAGGAGGGTGATTGTCTTTTCGCCATTGCCATGAGGAAAGAGCAGGGATTCGTTGTTAGAAAGTATTCAGCGAGACTTAAGGTCCCGATACAACTTTCAACAGGTTTGATAGTGTCGATGGTAGTTACAGGTTGGGAGGGTCTGGTAGTTCGTTTCACCTGTATAGCGGGCAAGAATGGCGAGCAATGGTGTTCGTCGGAGTGGTAGTCAATCGGTGCCTTCAAAGCCTGTAACTAGTGGGGGTAGATTCCGAGATCACGTAGATAGCTTGTTCCTCTGTGGGAAGCGTGGGAGGTAGGGGAGGCGGGTGGCGTGTGCACTAACCTATGAGGATGTGTTGTCTGAAATAATTTCAAAGGTGCATGGTAGAGTAGGTGAGAGATCTCCGGATTTTCAAGTGGTTTATGGGGTTGGTTCTCATTTGGTTGGGAGGGGAGGTGGATCATGGAGCTGCTGGTTGTGCCGCAAGAAATGGGATTGGGAAGCATTGTGCTTTGGATAAGGGTGAGGGTCAGTTTCATGGTGTTAATCGTGGATTGGTGGGTTTAACTGATGTCGAGAGTTCAGGAGACTCTCCTTTATCTCTTGCCGCTAATTCGTTAGAGAGTAATTCGACAATTCCGTTATCTGCTTCCAATTCCAGAAGGGTTGTTTCTGTCGGTACTTGACCTGAGTATGATCATGTAATACCTAGAGTTGATTTGGCTGGGCTCCTATCATGTGGCTGGATCGACTATTTTGGGCCTGGAGGATGGAGGAGCTGCTTACCCGATCAACAATGATTATCCCGTAAACAATTAGGTTAGTAATGAAGGTTATGATTCTCCTTTTGTCTTTGGTGTTGGATCTTCGAGTGACAAGAAAATAAGGAAGTGGAAGAAGGTAGCCAGGGTGTTGGATAGATATTCATTTGATTTACTGTGTCATGAGCCGATGCTTAAGGCTCGTAATAAACACTCTACTGATCCTGCTACTTTGATTAATTCATCTGTTGGGGGCAATGCTAAATGGATCAGGGAGCATGGATCATGGAGGACGAGAGGATGATCCTGCTGCTTTGATTATTGATCAAGAGGATGATGTTCGTGAGGTTCATGTTGACGCTATGGTGGGCGAGATAGTCGAGGCAAGTGCTGATGATGAAACGGCGGGTTTGGTTAAGATTCATTTTTGTCGAGCACCATTAATTACCTAGTTTGGAACTGTCGAGGCTTTGGGGCGGCTCAATCAGTTCATTATTTAGCGAATTTAATAAATTGTAATATACCTTGTTTTGTTTTTCTTTCTAAAACTAAACGTAGTAGTAACCAATTGGATTGAATCAGATCTTGTTTGGGTTATGATTATTGTTTTGATGTTGATAGTGTTGGCCGTTCCGGTGGTCTTGCGTTTTTATGGTTGGCTGATGAATGTGTTTCTTTTTTGTCTTATTCTTCCTTTCACATTGATGTTTGTATTGGTTCTTCTGAGTCTGATAAATGGCGTTTTACTGGTTTTTATGGGAGGCTAGAGACTTCTATGAGACATGAATCTTGGTCTTTGTTACGTAATTTGTGTCGTCAATCTTCCTTTCCTTAGCTTTGTGCTGGGGATTTTAATGAGTTAAGATCCAATTTGGAGAAGGAGGGTGGTGTTTTAAGACATTTAAGGCAAATGAATCTATTTAATGATATTATTGATGAATGTGAATTTAGAGAATTACCTATTTTGGGACCATTGATGATCTGGTCTTGTAAGTTTAATGGTGAATTGGTTTTTGAGCGTTAGGATCGTAGTTTTGCTACCCCATCTTGGTGGCAAAAGTTTGGACAATCTCATGAGAGGCATCAAATTACTACCAAATCTGATCATTTGCCACTTTTATTTGACAATTTTGGATTAGCGAGTTTTACCAAGGCATAAAAGATGAATGTTTAAATATGAGCAAATGTGGTATGCTCATGATTTTTTTGATTCGGCTATGAAGCATGCATGGCCGATTGGTGAGCTCGGGATTGCAGAGAAAATTTCTGCTTGTGGTGCGTCCTTTGCAAGCTGGAATCAGGAACACTTTGGCAATTTACAATGAAATATTACTTCAAAAAAGGAGTATTAGTTCCTTTTTTGTAAAGGTTGTTCGGTTAGTTAAGATCAGTTTGAGAAGTGTAAAGCTGATCTTGAAAGTTTGCTACATCAGGAGGAATTGCTTTGGAGGCAACATTCGAATGTCTATTGGCTGCGTGAGGGGGATGGAAACATGAAGTACTTTCATGCGGTTGCTTCTACTAGGCAACGTAGGAAGGTGATTACAAATAAAGGTGACCGCGGTTCTGTACCGCTAACCATAGGAATCGAACCTTAACCGTAGTGACTAAGGTCGGTTCTGGTTCTGTTCTCGATTCCAAACCGAAACCTTACCTCTTTTTTTTTGGTAATATATATAGCAAAAAAAGTTAAAATATTTTATTATATATGTATTTTTTTATTTTCTTATACTTAAATATTTAGATTACTTTAGTTATATTATATTTTTTAATTTCCAAAAATAATAATTGTATTATTATAATTATATACATATTTTATAAATTAAAATAGTTGATGAAAAGATTCATAATGTGTTGAAATGTAATTTCTTATTAAAAAGTATTAAACATATATTAAATACTAATATTAATTGAATTTATTTCATTATTATCATTTTAATAATATATATATATATATATTACGCATAAAATACTAAAATAACTTTTAAAAATATTGAAAAAATCGGACTGTTCCGGTTTGGTTCTGAACTGTACAGTATGGTTCCGGTTTCGGTTTTAAAGGTACGGTTTCGGTTCGGTTCTTCAATTAGAATCGAAGAGTGCTCGCCTCTAATTACAAGCATTGAGAATGAGGCTGGTACTATTTGTAGTGATTCGGCTGGAATTGAAGGTATCTTCAATGATTATTTCAAGGGCATTTTCTCTTTTTTAAACCCGGAGACTACGGCTATTAATAAGGTTCTTAGTCATATGGATTTCCGAATTGATGAGACAATGCGGGTTCATTTGGAGGCTGAGTTATCTGCCGAGGAGATCAAAGTTGGTGCTTTCCAAATGTCAAGTACTAAGGCGCTTTATGTCGCCTGCTTTTTTCCAAGAATGTTGGCATGTAGTGGGTGATGACATGATTAATTTTGCTCTTAATTTTCTTAATAAGGGTTTGCCATTTCCAGATATTAATCACACTAATATTGTTTTAATTCCCGAAGTCGAATCTCCCAAATCTGCTAAGGATTTCGGTCCAAATAGTCTTTGCAATGTTATTTTCAAGATTGTTTCGAAAGCTTTAGCTAATAGACTGAAGGTTATTCTTCCGGGTATTATTGGAGAGAATCAAAGTGCCTTCGTGACTAGACGGATGATTTATGATAATGTGATGAGATAAGATATAATCACATTATTGAATCAATTATATCTAATCTAAGAAATAAGATATCATACTATAAATCAATTATTGAATCAATCATTCTTAAGAATTCTAAGATATCATCAATAAAAAATTAAATCAATCGATCAATATAAGCATATAAAATCAAAATTTTATCAAAATTTTCGAAAAGAAAAAATTATTCCAATTTTATCAATTTTATGCATATAGACTCACTCCCCCACACTTAAAAGATACATTGTCCCCAATGTATTAACAAGCGTGGAAAATCAAAGCAAAAATATGTATGCATCTTTTAATCCTAATTAACCTATATAGCCTATATCTATATGTATCGCATATCAAAGAAAAAATCAATCAAAGCATTGCAAGAAAAAGATAGAGTTAAAGAAAGCTTCTCTATTCTCCAAGCATAAGCTCCAATTGGATATCTTCATATCGATGAAAAACTTCTTTTTCTCCTTGGGTATGGAAAATCCTAAAAAATAAAAGAAAAATAAAACAAAGAAAATTATGGGTTAGTAAAAATAATATTGGGTTTCCTCCCAATAAGCGCCTTTCTTTAAGGTCTTTGGCTAGACTGCCTTAAAGAAGGTTATTCTTCAAGGGTGAAGGAATTTTGGGTGTAATCCTTCAAAAGGTCTTCGATAACTCTACTCTCTTCAATGATTTTGATAGTTTCAAGTTGAATTTTATCAAGACTTGAAAAGATCAAAGCATTAGGCGATGGCATAGTTGTAACTCGGCATGGCGCGGCTATGGATCGTGGTGGCTCGGTGAGGCGCGCGGATGGCATGGCATTGGCCGGGCATGGCGGGGCATGGTGCGCGGATATGGCCGGGCATGGTGCGCGGATATGGCCGGGCATGGCCGGGCATGGTGCGCGGATATGGCCAGGCATGGCTTGGTGTCGACATGGTTGGAAGCTTGCATGGTCTGTTGCGAGGTGCTGGTGGCGCGGCTTGGTGCGGACAAGGCCGAGCATGGCATGGGTGGTTGCGCGGCAGGAGCGGGCAAGGTCGAGCATGGCCGGGCAGGCGGCACGGATGGCGCGACAGTGACCTGGCTGGGCCGGGCAGGCGGCACGGCAGATGCTGATGGCGTACGGTCATGTGGCTCGGGTGTGGCCGGGCTAGGCGCGGCAAGGCTTGATGTCGCACAAGCTTGGGATGCCTTGGCCGGTGTTGTCCGGCCATGTGAGGTCGATGGCCGGGCTGCAGCCGGGCATACTGGCTTGTGTGGCACGGGCTTAACCGGGCTGAGTCCTTGAGCAGCTTCCTTCGATGTATTGGTTATCACTGGGCAAAATTCTCCATTATCTCGTATATGTCAGCAGTGCTGTGATCGAACAGGGGAATATAGATAAGAGTGTCGACAGACAATCGATCAGAAGCTCTTAATCCTTGGTAGAAGATTTGAACTAATCTTCTTTGATCATAACCATGATGAGGGTGAGCAACACATAGCTTCTTAAACCATTGCCAAAATTGGGGGAAATTCTTCAATTTACGTTGAAGAACGCTTGCAACTTTAGCTCGATGTTCAAGGTCTATATCTTGCTTCTTAGTTGAATTGCTTGGTTGGTCGATCTTCAGGGGCGGTTGAACTTCTTTGTTGTTGACTTCTAGCTCCTTCTTGGTTTCTTTTGCTCGATCTTTCTTCTCATGGGAGGTTGAAGTTTTCGTCCTCCGAGATAATTCCTCAAGGGCATTGAATGCTTTCTCCGGGGTTCTTTCATGCAGTGGTTTAGTACTGAAAGAATCAACAAGAACTCGATCTTTAAGTCCCAATCCTCCATAGAAGAATTGGATTAAAATTTCTTCCTTCAATCCATGATCAGGGCAATCGGCACACAGCTGCTTGAATCTCCTCCAAAATTGGTGGAAAGTCTCGTTGTAGCGTTGTCGAATGTCCATTATCCTTTGTCTTCCTTTGGAAATCCGATCAGGCTTTGTTGATGAAGAATCTTCAATAGCTCCTTTCTTAACAAACTTAGAACTTATAACGTAAACAAAATTGTTAGATTTTAACGGCACTTGAGATGAAATTCTAGGGTGGATGACTTCACCATCAAATTCCATGGTCAATGAACCATTAAATACATCAATCT
>AWWV01005773.1:0-23691 GCA_001974805.1 Corchorus capsularis | reverse complement strand
GGGGGCCAAAGAAGAATTTTACCACTTTAATTTGAGTAATACTAACAACCAAATCAAATTTTAATTGGGGAGAGGGGGTCATTGCCCCTGCTCCCCCTCCCTAGTTCCGCTCCTGCAAGTTAACCTCAAAGACCAAAATATTGAAACCCTAATTATCACCTCTAATTCAGTATACATGTTGGGCTTGAAGGATTAAAAGCCTAAAATGGACCCATTCTAATTTGGAGATCCAAGTTTATTTCTCTAAAGCCTAAATTTATTCACTCCTTAACTCCCTCTCATCTACGTAATTTTTCCCCTCTCATATATTATCACTGATGTTCGAAGGCCTTCCCATCTTTTCTAATAGCGGAAATCTCACTTCGATCATAACTGCTCCGTCGCTTTCGAGGACTTTCGCCCGAGATCAAACGTTAGCAGCTTAACAATCTGACAACTTGAAATCACAGAAAGAAGGGAAGAAGAGAAGTATTTTCTGCAAAAATGTGGATAAGAAGAGAAGAAATACTCATAGAAAGAAGAGACTCAATTTCATTCATAGCCATAACTCATAAGATAAGGTTTACAATAAGGGAAAAAGATGTTTTGTAGGACTTCCCTCGAAAGAGCACGCCTAACTGTGCCAGCTCACTAGTACTAGGCTATCTCAATCCCTAAATTACCCCTTTATCACATGTAATATAACAAAGCAATAATAAAAGGAACTAAGTTACAATTTTATTTTTAAACAAGCCTGTAACACAAACCCTAGATAAAGAAAATCCTTGTCCTCAAGGATTAAAAGTTGGATATTTCTCCTGCAATTCTGACTAGACTTCCCATATTGCATCTTCTAGAAATGTATTAGACCAGTTAACCAAAACTTCAGTAATTGCCAAGTTGCTTCTTTTGACCATCCTTCTGTCTAGAACACTGACTGGTTTCTTGGCCATTGTTCCATCAGAGCTCAGATTAGGTAACTGCAAGGTAGCAGGGCTCTCGCCAATGTGCTTTTTGAGTTGAGACACATGGAATGTAGGATGAATTTTTGCTAATGGAGGTAACAATAGCTGATATGCCATTGCACGAATCCTTTTGACCACTTTATAAGGCCCAAAATACTTGGCAGACAATTTGAGGCAGTCCTTATTGGCCACTGTTTGCTGTCTATAAGGTTGTAGCTTCACATACACCAGTCTCCTTCTTTGAACTCCCTATCTGACCTCTTCTTATCTGCTAATAGTTTCAATTTGTTTTGAACTCGACTCAGATAAAACTTAAGCATGTTCATAGCAGCTTCCCTTGCTTTAAGACTTCGATCTACAGTTTCCACTAAAGAAGTCCCAACCAAGTATAGATGACGAAAAGGAGGTTTCTGCCCATAGACAACCTCATATGGTGTAGTGTGGATTGAAGAGTGATAATTGGTGTTGTACCACCATTCCGCCAAAGGTATCTAGCGCTGCCACTCTTTGGGCTTTCACTCACCATGCATGTAAGATAAGATTTCAGACATTTATTAACTGCCTCTGTTTGGCCATCTATTTGAGGATGGTATGCTGTAAAGGCCTTCAAACTAGCCCCTTGTTTTCTGAACAACTCCTTCCAAAATGTACTCATAAGGATTTTGTCTCTGTCCGACACAATAGTTTTTGGCATTCCATGCAATTTGAGGACATTATCCATAAAGAGCTGTGCTATATCAATAGCTGTGAAAGGGTGAGAAATGGACAAAAAGTGAGCATACTTGCTTAGTCTATCCACTATGACCAATATGGTGTCTTTCCCTCCTGACTTTGGTATACCCTCTATGAAGTCCATAGATATGTCTGACCAAACCTTTTCAGGGATGGACAAGGGCTGCAAAAGGCCTGGATAGGCTGCTGTATCACTTTTGTGTCTTTGACATACACGCACTCTCTAACCCAGTTCCTTACTTCTTTTTGCATTCTCTTCCATAATAAAAAAACTGTCATTCTATTTAGTGTGGCTTGTGTTCCAAAGTGCCCAGCCATGGGACTATTGTGGAAGTATTTTAGCAACTCCTTCTTCAATGCCTTTGTCATCTCCCATTACTAACTTTCCTTTTCTGTAGAGCTTACTACCGGCTCAAGTGTATTTAGAGTTTGTAGACTATCCTGTTTGCAATTTTAAGATCAATTACTGCAATTTACTATCTTGCATCTAAGAATTCTGAATTCTTTGTAGTAGATCATTATTGATGGAAGAGATTGCCATTAATTGCACCGCGGATTAGCAGGTCCTTTTGAAAGTACATCTACAACTACATTGAAGGCTCCTTTTTTGTATTACACTTAGTAATCATAGCCCATCATGTTAGCAACCCACAACTGCTGAGCTGGAGTGGTGGCTTGATTGCTGGATAAGGATTTGACTCTGGTGATCAGTCTTGATGACAAAATGCCTACCTGATAAATAGGAATTCCACTTCTTGACGGCCATGAGTACATCAAGCATCTCTTTCTCATACACTGATATGGATAAGTGCTTTGGTCCTAGAGCTCTACTGAAATAAGCCAAAGGTCTGCCACCTTGACCCAAAACTACCCCAACTCCCACCCCAAAGAGTCTCTAGGATAAATTTTTGATCAAAATTAGGTAGAGCTAGTACAGGTGCAGAAGAAACTGTCATCTTAAGTGCTTCAAAAGCCTTATATGCTTGGTCTTGCCACAAAAAAGCAACCTTTTTTAGTAGTTCAGTTAAGGGCTTAGCAACCATTCCATATGACTTAACAAATCTTCTGTAATAACTTGTTAAGCTCAAGAATCTCCTCAACTCTTTTACACAGTAGGTTTTGGCCATTCCAAACTACATTGTACCTTACTACTGTCCATGAAGACTCCCTTAGCAGAAATTATATGCCCCAAATATTCTATTTCTTTAGCAGCAAAAACACACTTAGACTTCTTAACAAAAAGTTTATGCACCTGCAGCACCTTAAAGACCTTTTCCAGATGATAAATATGTTGGTCTAGACTAGTGAGTAAATTAAAATATCATTAAAGAATACCAGCACAAACTTCATAAGGAAAGGCTTAAATAAACAGGATCCTGTTTTCTGGGAAGGGGGTCATTTATGATTGAAGAAAATTAGAGATATGACAACCTTATTTGATTTTTGCTCTTTTCAGTATGTTGATATGGAATCCAATGTAATAGCACATAGGCTAGCTAGAGTTGAGTTGGACAATGTGTTGTGCGGGATTATTCCTCCCAGTGTATGTAATCTCTGATTTTATTAATGCAACTGATTATTTTGATTAAAAAAAAAGGTGTACTCTCCAGAACACCCGTTTACAATTGTAGTACACCCGATAATTCTGACCTTTAGTTAAACTTACGTTTATCCTGGCCATTGGATATTAAAAATTTTAACATGTTAAACTGGTTTTAAAAACCTGCTATGATGAATTTGAACGTGGTAATCCTCGTGATAGACTTTTATACTTTTTTATCCCAGCAGTTGATATTACAATTTTTTACTTGATTTTTATTTTTCTCTTTAACCAATTTTTTAAGGTTACTGCATTCATTTTTATTTATTATAATTGATTTTTTTTATAAGAACAATATTGGTTCCCTCCCTTTTTTCTTCTGGGAAATTTTCTCATCTTCTATCATCATGCTCTCCGTGGGGAAATTTTTTACTTTCCATATTGCTCATAGAAGGGAACTTGTTCAAGGGAGGGAAATTTTCCCAGAAGAAAAAGGGAGAAAAACAAATATTGTTCTTAAAAAAAGCATCAATTATAATTAAATTATTTTAAATAAATAAATAAATAATGAATGCAGTAAATTAGAAAATGGTTAATGGAAAAAAATGTAATATCAACGGTTGGAATAAAAAAAAGTGTAAAAGTCTTTCACGAGGACTATCACGTACAAATTCATCACAGAAGGTTTTTAAAACCGATTTAACAGGTTAAAATTTTTAATATTCAACGATCAGGATAAAAGTAAGTTTATCCAAGGGTCAGAATTATCGGGTGCACCACGGTGAGTATATGAGAGACTACCCCAATCTTTAATTTATTGAGAAGAACGGGATCGATATTACTAGAGTGTGGTTGGGAGGTGTACGAGAGTATGCCAATCGGAATTCCAAGTATAATTTTGGTTAAAGACTATATATGGAAAATGCTGCCAAGTATATGTGAACAAAGTAAATAAGCAAAGATTTTATATACACCCAAAGAAGAGAAGGACCCTTTGGAATTTGGATATTATTCATTAATATGAAAACATCAAAAAAGAGGGAAAAAAATGCATGCATGTAATGTGGGATGTTGAGTGCTAGGAAATGGATCACATATATAGCAAAGGAACATACAATATAATACAAATCACCAATTAATAACTCTAGCAAGCAATAATTATGCATGGCATGTCTCATGTGCTATATACTTTCCCGATATGGACTCTCCAAAAGTTATTATTAATAATATTAATAGCATATATATATATATAGTTTAAAGGAAATAATATAACAATATATAGAATAATATATATATGGCATAAATGTCACTTTGCAACCTTAAGTTTGTACGGACTGCCACTTTGCCCCCAATTTTTTTATTTTGACCAAAACGCATCCTAAAGTTTTATTTTTGTGACACTTTGCACCCTCCGTCATGGTAGGACAAACGATTCTATCACGGTGTCCGACGTGGCACGCCACGTGTACCAAAAGTGACATGTGGCACGCCACATGTACCAAAAAGTCGTGTCACATGTACCAAAAAGTGACATGTCACGCCACGTGTACTAAAAAGTGACACGTGGCATACCACATGTTTCAAAAAATGGCACATGGCATGCCACATGCACAAAAGGATACATGCCACGTGTCATTTTTTGTCCACGTGGCATGCCACGTCGGACGCCGCGATTGATTTGTTTTGTCCTACCGGATAGAGGGTGCAAAGTGGCACAAAAATAAAATTTTAGGGTGTGTTTTGGTCAAAATAAAAAAGTTGGAGACAAAGTGACAGTCCGTATAACTTAAGGATGTAAAGTAGCATTTATGACATATATATATATATATATATAATAATAATAATAATAATATTTGTTATTATTTCATGAAGTTCCTTTCCTCTTTCCAAGTATCAAGCATCAAAGCCCCACCTTTCGCACTCACCTCCCACTTTTACTTGCCGACCTACGTAGTTCCATATGCGTACCCCTCCCTTTGCTGTTTCACCATCTTGTTCACTTTATTTCTTTCCCAGTTGAAAAAAAAAAGTTTCTAATTAATTATTACAAGAGCCCACGCTTATGCGGCCTTGCGGGCATTATGTTATTTGTTTGACAAGTGTATATCAATTTCTATACCAAGTACTCCCTCTGTCCCTTTTTATAAGTCCCCTTCTAGAAGTTTTTTTTTGTCCCAAAATATAAGTTTCCTTTCTAAACCCAATGCATATTTAAAAGTTATTTCCAAAACTAGCCTTGAAAGTGGTAGGGTAGTTAAGAAAGTGAAAAGGAGGAGAGATAATGAGTGGGAGAAAGAGAATAGGGGCAAAAATATAAAAACAAGATAAAAGTACATAAAAGTTTGAATCCTAACTAACTTTCTTAATCTTGATGATATAGTTAAAAGGGACTTATATAATGGGACAGAGGGAGTATTATATACCATGACGATGAAAATATTGTATAAAGTAAGTCATCACAAAAGACCAGAAAAGCCAATCAAAAGGAAACAAAGATGTAATCGAAAAAACTCTTTTGCTGGAAGTAAGTGATACATTAATAGCCCATTGTAAATGTATTCATTGAAGCAGTCCTTTGGATTCAGGTGAAGAAGTTGAATCGGTAAAAGGCTATCTCAAATTCTAAAAAACGGCAAGGGTAAAATTCGAATGCAAACAATTGCCTGGTGTTTTGAATGAAAGACTTTTTGACCACTTAGTAGCTCAACTGATTAGCTAAACAATCCAATTGACAACCGGAAAATCAACAGGCATTCAGGAAAGTCTAAGAGTGAAAACTATATTAATTGCATTTTCAACAAATTCAATGAACGTGTTAAAGATGCTGGAGCATTAAAAAAAACCCCAACACACACGCAGAATAAAAGGAAGAAAAAAAGTGAACAAATGGGTTATCTAAAAAGTGACAAAAGACGAAATTGAGGCAGTTATCTTGCACCATAGCAAAAATTGATTGGGGTCTTTAATAATTTCCCTGGTTTTTTTCCTTGGGGTTGAAAATAATTTATAGTATATATTGGATCAATTTGATTGGTTAATTTAGTTATTATTATATATATTTATTGATGTAACTAGGTTGAGAGAACCTAACTAATTAAAGGGCCTTTAGAACTGTCTTCCACTTGACCTTGATATAGAAACCCATTTTTCCCTTTGAGAAAAGGCTAGTCATTGAGTGTCACGCTTATCTTCCCATAAAAAAAAAACACTTCTAATTATTATTAAGTACAACAAGGTTTTAGCTTCTAAAAAGAAAGAAAGAAAGAAAGCTAATTTTGCCATCAATTTCAAAGATAATGATGATTCACACATGTAAAATTTCAACTTTCTTTTAGAATTACTCGACTCAAACTTATAAGAATGATAACTTATTTTAGTAGAGTTTTATTTGAGAGACTGACGGTGTAAATTTTGGATTCCACAAACGAGGTGAGAAGTTGACACATACCTATTTTTAGAATTAGTTTTGTTTTTAAAATTCAAAACCATTTCCTAAAAGACACATGTAACCCTTAACTCCCGCATGTGTAGTCTGCTAAACTCTACTGACCTATTATATATAAATCTTTAAATTATACTGACGATGTATTGTATATAAATCCTTATTGTATTTAACCATTATTGTATATAAATCCTTAAATTATACAATGAAGTTAATAATTTGAATTTACGTAACCATGTTATTTTAATAAAATAAATATTGTTCTCTTTTATTATTAAACACATAAATATAATGGTTAAAACTTTTACATTTAATTAATAAAAATTTAAATATTTTGGATTTAGTCAAAATTCAACATGCATATTTAATTCAACGAAACTACATAATTAATTTTTTTTTTAAAAAAATGTACGTAATCTAAAGCTTAATCTAAATTAATGGTTCATAACACTTTTTATAAAAGTTAGTAGTTTTGAGATTCGAATATCAATTTTATTACGGGAGAGTTCATTCAGTGATGAGGTCCACTGATCTAAAAATGATTAGATCTACTGTTCAAATAAATCCACCTCGTCTATTTTTATTTTCCTTAGTAAAACAGGTCTGTGAATTCACGCCGTTTCCTCTCCTCTCACTGTCGTTCCCTCATCTTCTTCCCATCTCCTCTTCCTTTTTCCATGTCTCCATTCACAGTTTATTCTTCTTCTTCCTTATGTCTATATCTCCATTGAAATTAGTTTAAAAAAAATGGACAGGTATATAGAATGTCTGTTTTACTTCCCGAGTTCCCGTCGATTCAAAAAAAAAAAAAGAACAGTTGAAGTTTCAACTAGCTTGAAGAATGTTTGAACTTTGAAGTTGCCAGCCCAGAATCCGGCAATCATTCCTATGAAATTGAACCTTCCCTCATTGCTAATTACTGCTCTCAAACCCAAAAATGGGTTCAAGTGAATTTATTTTCATATCAAGATATTGTGGGGAAGTTTTAAATCGGGTGAATCTCGTTGAAATTAGAGATGATTGAATGGTTGATTTACATTCAAATTAATCAGGTGAGCAATTAGTAGATTACATTCAATTATTGATTTAAATTTCAATTGAAAATTCACAAAAAAAAGAACCTTAATCGGAGATCAATATACGAGTATAATTAAATTATATATAACTCTCTTATTTTTCTTGTTATTAAATTTAAATTAAATTTTGGTACTTTCTGAACATGACTTTCTATAAGCCACAAAGCTGGTTTCTTATGCAAATTTGTTGTCTTCTGTTTTCTAATCAAAAAGCTTTTCTTTGTCTTCCTTTGACCTTTCTAAGACAGAGTGATGGTCCTATGGACTCGAGTCCGTGGGAGTTACCACGTAATCGAGGTTAAGTAATCGAGGTTAAATCACACGTATGATCATATATTCATGTGAATTTTAAGTTTACTCATATAGTATTTTAAATGAATTTTAGTTTGAAATGTGAAATTTTTTAAAATTTTGTATTTATTGAGGTAGAAGTTCAACATAAAGTTTTCGTACTAAATAAATTTTTCTTTTGTTCAATTAAGAACCTTAATAATTAAGATACAATTCGAGCATGAAGTTTAACTCAAATTTTTTTTATTTATTTTATGGATAGATATAGACTTCTAAACATTGTGCAAATTTAAAATTCACATGAATATATGATCATACGTGTGATTTAGTCTCGATTACGTAGTAACTCCCATTGACTCGAGTTCATAAGACCATCACTCTCTGAGACAAACTATGGAAGGAAGAACAAACGGCACTGAAAGAGAGAAAATAGTGTAAAAGCAATAAAACAGTGTGTTTTATCAAGGAAAATAGAATGGTTGAGGTGTTTTTATTTAAACCGTAGATCTGGCCATTTTAGATCAGTGTACCTCTTCATTAATTTTTGTAGTGGAGAAGATCCATTCCCCCTACAAGAGTATATATCTTGAATATACCAAAAAAATATATAAATTTGAATTAGTCCATGGCTTATGGCTACTATAAACTTTTTATTAATACATATATGTCGATTTAAAAATGCATAGGGAAGGGGTTAATTACCAACATTGGCTCAGAGAGGAAATTGAGTAAAAAAACTCAAAAAGAGTAGTACTACTTGGTGGTGGGGATTATGGTCGACAAATAGCTGGAAATGACTCATCTTTCACCTTTGTTGTCCATTTCATTTCGTTTGTTAATTAAAGTATTGATACTCTCCCACTTCACCTCCATCTCTAGTCCCCCACATTGTAGACCAAACTCATCTTTTTTTCCCCTTGCATTTCACACCCAAATTACAAACTAATTTCCACAAAATTAAAGCCTAATCTCTTTCTTTTTCCCCTTCCTTTTTTTTTGTGTGTTAAATATTAACCAATTGCACAAGAAAACAATTGTTTCTAATTAATTCCTTCTTTGGGTGAAATTGGTATTAATTTTATACTAGAATTTCCCGGCCGCGCTTCGCGTGCGGTTGCTTTATTTTATAAATTCTTTTAAGAAAATTCAGTTAAGAAATTTTATTTTATAAATTCTTTTAAGAAAAATTCAGTTAAGAAATTTTATTTTATAAATTCTTTTAAGAAAATTCAGTTAAGAAATTTTATTTTATAAATTCTTTTAAGAAAAATTCAGTTAAGAAATTTTATTTTATAAATTCTTTTAAGAAAATTCAGTTAAGAAATTTTATTTTATAAATTCTTTTAAGAAAAATTCAGTTAAGAAATGAAATTTTGCTGTGAAATGATAACAAAAAAAAAAGTAAGGGAGTAGAATTGAAGCATGGAAAAGACAAAAGAATAGAGAGACAATAGAATATGGAGAAGAAGAAAATATGAAGACAATAGAATATGGAGAAGAAGAAAATATGAAGAAGATGAGAAATTGTTCTCATTCGTCTTATTACATAACAAAGTAAGTGTCCTATTTATAGGCACATGGATACATCACCATAAATATAAGGGGATGCACTTAGTACATAGGTATATGTGTATGGATGAACCAAGTCATCAATCTTATCTATGCTTTAATTAGATTCATGGACATCCACAACATACATGTATATTCATAACAAATTTATAATTAATTTATAATTATTTGATAATTTATTTTATATAGGAAAGGGGATGAATGTCTTTTAATTTTTCCAAACTAAATAAATAAATAAAAATATAATAAATAAAACATTAGAAAATTAACTATTGACACTTGTCAAAGAAACTAAATGCCAAGTGGCACTCAATGAAGGTCTTGTATATAAAATTAATAGTAGGTTTAATTGTTTCAAGTGGGAAGAATTAAAGATTGTCTTTAATCCAACATTAAATGTACGAAAAATATGTTATTCTAAAGTTCATATCCTTTTCATTCTCATTTCTATCGTCACACATCTTCACTGTATATTATATTGCAATGTGATATACTAAATAAAGCCCTCTTTCCTTAATACTATGTACTATAAGCATAAAACATATATACCTAACTTTACCAAATATATTTGATATATTTAAGATCTTTAAATTTTAATGTCGTCAATGAAACATCCATAAATATTAATCTTTTTTTAAAATGAAAAACGACATATGCAACATTACAATAAACAAATCACACCCAAACTTAGATTTTCTTTAGGAAGAGGGGCGGCGGCGGAAATATGCACGATATACTTCATGTTGTTAAGATTTGAACTCTTTATTAAGACTTAAGAGTTTAATACTCTAATTCCATCAAAAAGAGTTTAATACTCTAATAGTAATAATAGATCATATATATACAACTATTGATAAGCGACAAGACGATATTGTGATGTTGGATAATGATTAATCAATATCACTTAATATATGAATTCTAGCAGCCCCTCTTCTCTATTACCTTCGGTCGTTTCTTTCAGTGTTTTTCAGTACTTCGGTTTATCCCCTCCTCGTACTTGTGTATCAACAAGGAGGAGGAGGAGTTATATCTTTTAGTTTATTTATTTGTTTTAATAAAATACTTAGATCTATAGATTTGCGGTTTGTTTTTTGAGTTAGTTTTGTCAGTTTGTGTTGTTGAGTTTTGCTGAGTCAGTTTTTTCCATAGTCTGAATCTTACAATTAATTTGAGTACTGTCGATCTTCTCCATTAGGATGAGTACTAGTGAAATTGTGTTGCTTTTCTTTTTTGTTTCACGGAAAAAGATTTGTTATTTGAATCAGTCACTTTTCGTAAAAGCGTTTTGTTTGGAAAAAACAAGCGAAATCAAGGGAGTTTTGGACATGCTACAAAATTATCAATATGGTTCGAGACCGACAGTTTCGGTTTCCCAACAAGATTCATTGACGTGGGAAATGAATTACACAGTTTTGCTAAGGTATTTTCAAGCAGGAGAAGACAATCTGAAAGTTAATATCGGTATTAAGTTTGTACTTTCGTTTATATAAATGAAAGTTCAGTTAATTTTTTCATTTAAAAAAATATCACTTAATATATATGGATGAAGACATTTTAAATATTTAATATATATGTTCTAATAAGCAAATGAATTTATTGGCTTGAATTAATATATCATGAAACTGTAATGTAAATGAGGTTCTAATAACTAAGGAAAATTTCCAAGTAATTATATTACTTTTAGTTATTAGTATATCATCATGATTATAATTTTCCCCCAATTCCATCCAAATAGTGCAAATGATGAGTCGAATTTGACTCGAGAATTTTTTAATGAAACTAAGTGGAATCTCAGTCCATATTTGATGGCTTTTAAGAATTTGTTAATCTTATAAACTTTAGACAAGTTAACAAGTAAATGATGTCATGGGTTAGTTGATAAACTTTATGGATGAATTCATGGATACCTACTAAATTAACTTAATTCCTTTTTTTTTATATTACATAAACATCAAACAAATCATTATTAATTAAGTAGGAGATTCTTGTCAGGTTAAATATATTAATCTGTTTTATCAAGTCTGTTTGAACTCAAAGATCACTAATTATTGATCTGTCTTCAAACAATTGATATCTTTAATTAATGGTATCTATTGATCTTTAATTAATGGTGTCTATAGATTCATTCTAAATTAGGAGAAGTAGATGTGCTTTATAAGATGAAAGACTTTAATAACTTTATCTTGATTAGCAAATCGAGCAATAGGCCAGGTTTTGTTAATGAATATATTTTTTTTAAATACAATAATCGGAAGTCTCATTTAAGATATCTTTTTATATATTTAGACAATCAAATGAGAAATTACAAATATAAATTATACATCCATTACCTTAATATAAATGTAATAAACTAACCAAGCCCACATAAATTGAGATAAAAATTTACATGCAATACTGAGACTTGTATTCAAAACCTCATGGTTCAGGTACAGTACACATATAAATTGAGTTAACAATTAGGGCTGTTAATGATACTTAATTTATTGGAGGGAAAGAATCAAGATTTCAAATCCAGTTGAATAGCAGATAACACAACCTATATTTAAGCTAGATTTGATAACCCTTACTTAGTTTAAATTGTATTTAAATCTTATGTATATCTCCTAACCTATACACTTATCAATTAGGTGTATATATATACCTTGTAATCATCATTAATGAATTAAGCTTCATTCTCCAAATCTACTGATCTACTTCTCTTTATGGTAATCAGAGCTATTCTCTAATGAGTTTCAATCCTTCTCTGCTTTCTTTTTCCCACCCTCATTCCCGATTTTCTTATTTCTTCATCATGACATCTTTCACATCTCAACCAACTGGAGTTCTTGTTTCCAGTCAAAATATACCTCTTTTTACGATCAATGCTGCTGCTCATCTTCCAATCAAATTGACAGCAACCAATTTTCCATCATGGAGGACTCAGTTCCATTCGCTTCTTATAGGGTTTGATTTACTTGGTTATATTGATAGCTCAAAACAAGCTCCACCAAAAATGATTCAAAAAACAGGCACAACAGAAATGGAATCAAACCCTGCCTATGAACACTGGCTTAGGCAAGACAGATTGCTTCTTCATGGCATGATAGCCTCTTCAACAGAGAGTATAGTCTCTCACATTGCATCTGCCTCATCCTCTTTTGATGCGTGGCAAAAGCTTTCCAAGCTTTTTGCAAACAAGTCCAGGTCTCGCATGATGTCACTGCGAGAAAAGCTGATTGTTCCAAAAGGAACTCGTTCCATTGCAGAATACTTTCAAGTATTGCGAAGTACAGCTGATGAGTTGGCACTCATTGATACTGTTATTTCAGAAGATGAACTTGTCATCTATGCCTTGAATGGTGCAGGCATTGAATTCAAAGAGCTAGCTGCTGGCATAAGGGCTAGAGAGTCTTATATCTCTTTTGAAGAGTTGATGGATAAATTTGTGGACTATGAGCAAGTCCTCAAAAAACAAGAAACTGATGCTTCTTATCTCAGCATTCCAACAACTCACTATGCAAACAGAAACTCTACCAGATCAAATTCTTAGAATCGAGGTACTTTTTACAAGCATAACTCCTCTAATTCTGGTTTTCCATAGGCAGAAATACTATAATCCTGGAAAGAGAATTGTGTGCCAAATTTGTGAGAAACCAGGTCATTCTGCCAAGAACTGTTATCAGCTTAGGCCAAAAGGCTCTAATCCAACTGCAAATTTCTACTCAACCACCTCTACTCCGGGCTGGATTCTAGATTCCGGTGCTAATAATCATGTGACAAACAAGCTTCAAAACCTTCATTTAGCTCAGGAGTATGATGGATCAGACAATCTGCTAATAGGTGATGGCACAGGTCTTCCTATTACTCATACTGGTAAAAGCCAAATTTCATTTGATTCCCATTCTTTAAGCCTTAATAATGTTCTTTGTGTACTAAAAACAAAAGCAAATCTTATTTCTGTCTCTAAATTGACTGAAACTAATGCTGTTTCTGTGGAATTTTTCTCTAAAAATTTTTTGGTGAAAGATCTTCACACAAGGAGACCACTGGCACAAGGCCTGAATAAAGGTGGCCTCTATTTCTTCTCAAATGCACCATCCATTATCAACCCATCCGCCCTTGTTCATCTTGGTGTCAAAACAGATCTAAAAACCTGGCACCAGAGACTTGGACACCCTAATAGTAGTACTTTGAACTCAGTTCTTTCTTCTTTTTCTTTACCTTGTCATTCAAAAAGATTTTCTTCTTGTAATGCCTGTCTTTGTAATAAAAGTCATAGACTACCCTTTTCTATTTCAAGCTTGGTCAGTAGAGGTCCTTTGGACATTGTTTACACTGATGTATGGGGTCCTTCTAGGATCATTCCTGATAAGGGATTTCGGTATTATGTGGCATTTGTTAATCTTTATACTCGTTACACATGGTTCTATCCACTAAAATACAAATCAGATGTGTTTCTTTTGTTTCCAAAATTTAAAGCATTAGTTAAAAACTATTTCAAAACCAAAATTGTCACAGTTTTTTCTGATGGTGGTGGTGAATTTCAGAAACTGACAACCGTTTTTTCTGATTTAGGCATACAACACCTAATGACACCACCTCACACACCACAGCATAATGCCATAGTTGAAAGAAGACACGGGACAATAGTTGAAAAAGGTTTAACACTTTTGCATCAAGCCTATTTGCCACTAAAATATTAGCCTTATGCTTTTGAAACTGCAGTCTACTTGATGAACAGAATGCCCGGCTTAATTCTGAATAATCAAAGTCCTTTTCAAAAGTTGTTTAATATGGAACCAAACTTTGAAATACTAAAAGTTTTTGGATGTTTATGTTATCCTTGGTTGAAACCATATACTAGTCATAAATTAGAACCTAAATCTAGACCTTGTGTTTTTCTTGGTTATTCAAAAACTCAAAGTGCATACCTATGTCTTGATTTGTCCTGTGATAAAATCTTTGTGTCTAGGCAAGTAATGTTTGATGAATCCAAGTTTCTGTTCAAAAATATTTCTGCAGGGCCGAAAGTGTCAACTGAAACACACTCAGCCTGGAATCCAGCCATAGACAATGAATCATTAGCAATTGTTCCTTTTAGTCCAAATTCTAGTTCTACTGATAGGGTCATATCTGTCTTATCTAGTGAAACAGAAACCATACCTGCTTCTGTTTGTCCAAGATCATCACAGTCTATTTCAGTCACTGCAGCAGAACCAGTAGATTCCTCTTCATCAGACTCTTGTGCGCCATTTCCCTTGTGTGCAGGCTTGTTATCAAATGAAACCACAACAACTGAAAATCCAGCCATTTCTTCAGGTAATTCTTCAATTAGAACACATTCTATGCGTACTAGATCACAAAATGGCATTTTAAAACCAAAAGTTATGTTTCTTGCAACCAAACATCCTCTACCAGACACTATTGAGCCAACTTGTGCCTCCCTAGCAATAAAAGATTCACATTGGAAGCAAGCTATGCTTGATGAGCTTGAAGCCTTGAAGAAAAATGAAACATGGGAATTAGTGCCTGAACCTACTAATCGAACTATTGTAGGATGTAAGTGGGTTTTCAGAGTAAAGAAAAATGCATATGGATCTATAGCCAGGTATAAAGCCAGGCTTGTTGCTAAAGGATTTACTCAGCTTCCTGGTGTTGACTACAAAGAAACTTTCAGTCCAGTAGTCAAGCCAGTTACCATCAGACTTGTCTTGTCTATTGCTATTTCAAATGGGTGGCAAATGAAGCAAATGGATGTCAATAATGCATTTTTGCAGGGGGAGCTAAGTGAAGAAGTTTATATGAAGCAGCCTCCAATTTTACATGATAAACAATTTCCCGGCATGGTTTGTAAGCTAAATAAGCAATTTATGGACTCAAACAGGCTCCCAGAGCTTGGTACTGTGCTCTGAGTTCATTTCTCATCTCGTATGGCTTCAAAAATTCCATTGCAGATACTTCTCTTTTTATTTATAAATCTGGTCGAATTATTGCTTATGTTCTGGTATATGTTGATGGCATCATCTTAACTGGCAATACCAGCAGTTTTTTGACAGATTTTTCACAAGCATTGTCTTCAAAGTTCTCACTTAAGGATTTAGGCCAGCTCCACTATTTTTTGGGCATTGAAGTATTGCATATCTCAGGTGGCCTGTTTCTATCTCAGTCAAAGTATATAGCTGATGTTCTGACTAAGGCAAACATGAGTGGAGCCAAGGACAGTACAACTCCTTCATCCACCTCTTTGTCTCTAACTTTGAATGATGGAACTGCAGCAGTAGATGACACAGAATTTAGGAAGATTATTGGAGCATTACAATACTTGTCTTTAACCAGGCCTGACATTTGTTTTGCAGTAAACAAATTGTCTCAATTCATGCACAAACCAACTACTCTTCATCTCCAGGCATTAAAACGAGTGTTAAGGTACTTAAAAGGAACCATACAACATGGAATTACATTAAAACCAGGCCTGAATCCAAAGCTTTCAGTCTATACAGACTCTGATTGGGCAGGAAATGCAGATGATCGCAGGTCTACATCAGCCTATATCATTTATCTTGGTTCAAATCCAGTCTCATGGTGTTCAAAGAAGCAGAAAACAGTGGCTAGATCCTCCACTGAAGCTGAATATAGAGCCATTGCTCTAAGTGTGTCTGAGTTAACCTGGATTCAGTCTATACTTCATGAACTTCATGTTGCCATTCCGGATTCTCCTATAGTTTTTTGTGTCAATTTGTCTGCTACTTATACTTGCATGAATCCTGTGTTTCACACTAGAATGAAACACTTAGCATTGGATTACTTTTTTGTTCGAGAAAAGGTTTCTACAGGTGCTCTCAGAGTTCAACATATTCCTACATCTCAGCAACTTGCTCATGCCCTAACCAAAGCTTTGCCAAGTGACAAGTTTCAGCAGCTAATCTCCAAGATTGGTGTTTCTAATCGAACCACCATCTTGCGGGGGAGTATTAGAGGGAAAGAATCAAGATTTCAAATCCAGTTGAATAGCAGATAACACAACCTATATTTAAGCTAGATTTGATAACCCATACGTAGTTTAAATTGTATTTAAATCTTATGTATATCTCCTAACCTATACACTTATCAATTAGGCGTATATATATACCTTGTAATCATCATTAATGAATTAAGCTTCATTCTCCAAATCTACTGATCTACTTCTCTTTATAATTAACGATAATTTGTGGAAGATATGTATTATGTAAATTTTTTTTATCCAATGCATTCCTTTATTTATTGTCGACTATTTCTGTTTATACCCTAATTTACAATTTGAGTAAATTTGTAAATGAACTTGTGAAATCAAGATAAGTGGTCCAGATTCAATATCAGATTCTTGATTTTATTTGGATTTTGACCGCCTTGATTCTAAGTTGAAAAGGCTTTATTTTCCTAAGGAGGGGGAGAATTTTACTAAATAATAAATAATAATTATTTTTATTAAATATGTGCCACCCATACTAAGGATGTGACAAAAATTTCATAAGAAGACGACTCCTGTCAAGGAAGTTGTCAGCACGTGCAGTAGAAATCATGAAACAAGGTGTTTGATGACACATTATCTTGTAATTAAATAAGCAAACGTCTCATGGGCCCAAATTAACAAGCACATGTTGCAACCTGTAACCCCAGAGGCACCTCCCTGTTTTCAGGATTTGTCTCCTTATTCCTTGCATTTAAGGAGTCAACGAGAAAATGATTGTCAGCAAGCAATTTATCTATCTACGTAAGAGAGGCGTGGGATTTCAAAGCTCACATCTCCTACATATTTTCGTCCCAACATAGTGGATAAGTTGCTTAGTCAGTTATGCTATCCCGGGAGTCAGAATGGCAACTTTTGCATTTTGTTCAACTAAGGACAGAATGACGAAATTGATCAATTGAGAGGGCTAGAGAGGTGCGACTTCAACATAGAGAATACCATGATGATCCTTGAGCTATGTTGACCATTCTGGTGAAATTTCAGCTCATTCCGACACAATTGGAAAAACTTTGTCTCGGTTTTCAGTTAAGGACAAAGTGTTGGTTTAAGGTGATCTGAGCATTGATTTCGTGCCAAACAAGTGGAGTCACCCTAGATACATGATATTATGGCCATACGTCACTCTTTTCCACCCCGATTTTGGCCATTTTTCGAAATCAATGTTATTTTTATGAATTCATGTGCTTAATATGATTAACTATGGTGAATTTCGTGGCTTAGGTGTTATGAGTCTAAATCTTGACATTCAGGAGCCATCTCCTAGCTAAATTAGTTGTTTCAAGCTCATAGGAGACAACAAGACACGCTGAATTGCGCCAAGGAGGGAAGAAATTCGAAAGTTTCATGTTGACGAGGACTCATGGGGTTTCTAGAAGATAATTTTGTGGCATATATGTCAAGGCAAGTTCAGAGTCATCTCAGAAACTTTCTGGCAGTTTCCTGGTAATTTCTTAAGGATCGGAGTCGTCTCCTTTCTCGAGGAAGTCGTCTCCCTAGATCTGGAAGACTTGGGGACCAAGCGAACTTACTTTGGGCCGAAGGAATGAGGATCTCCAAGCCCATTTCATTCCCTATATAGGGAGGCCATCCCCTGCTTCAAAATCACAATTCACAACAATTCTCTACAATCAACACACATCAAAACTAGTTTCAACACACTAAAAATCAAGTCCAATGCTTTTTCTCTGCAATCTCTGCGATTTTCTTCATTGTCCATTTAGTTCATACTTGTTCTTGATATGTTTCCTTATTTCAATCTTGTCTACACAAGATTTTCTCTTTGTAATCCGTTGCAATCAAATAACAATCTTTTTGTTATTCTAAGTTACAAGCAAGATTTAAATACTTCGGTGTGACTTTGATCCAGAACCCTGAAATTCGTCTGATCTTTCCAATTGATCTTTTACTTTCAAGTTTCACAAAAAGTTTATGTTATTTTTCTACAAAAATAACTGGCACGTCTCGAACCTCTCTCTTTCTCCAAAAAGATCCAACATAAATGACCCTTATGGGCGCAGAAGGAAAATTTGGCACAACAATTTCATTCAATACATGAAAATTATACACACACACACACACACATATATATACATACATATATATATATATATATATATATCTTTATTCTCTTTAATCTTAAACTTCAGAAACCTTGATCTGAAATATCTACAATAACCTTCTTAATTTTAAATATTAGATTTTACTTTTAAGGATTAATATGTAATTTCATTTATCAATCAAATTAATTGAATAAATATATTAAAAGTTCTGATGTCTTTTTCTTTAAATAAAGTTCTGATGTCTTTCACTAAGGGTGAACTACTTATATTTCATTAAAAAATTTCCTAATTTCAGTTAATTCCAACGTACAACTGTAACAACTCTGTTCTTTTTTTTTAAAAAAAAAAAAATCTTTTTACTAACATTTGACTTGGTAAAACTCAAAATACTTTTATGAAATTAAACACTTATCATCATCATCAATTCCTTGAAAAAGAATTAGATTTTAAACTTCCATCTCCAACAAAACTTTGCGACAAAAAAAAAGATTCCTAGATCTTGACCCATGATAATTATGGCAAGGGCTGTTGTAGATGAATAGAAACAGTACAATATAAGTGGATTTTAATTCAATTCACCATCTTTCCTTAGAAGACAACAATTTCACAATCTGCAAACCACGCCATCATCAAATCAGTCCTTCCAATAAGTGGTTTTTAACTCAATTCACCATCTTTCCAATCCACTCTCTAAAGAAAGGCGGATTTGGATTTTGGGAGTTATTTCCCCTCATGGTTGCAGCAGAACTCTTTGATTGGGCATGTTAACTTTTAAGCCTACACAAATATGGATTGAACACATTTTTTTTTCTTTTCAGAAATTAACCATGGTTTTATCCTCAATACTACACAAGGGAACTGAACAAGGAAGAAAGGTGGAGGGAAATCATTTTACTTTTTTTCTGGTTAAATAAAAAAAAGTTATTTATTTTTATTTGAAAGGGCTCATTAATTATATAACTCTAGATTCAAAACCTAAGACCCTAACCTTAAAATACACTCCAATCAAACCAAGATCGAAGGATCTTGGTTTTACTGTCAAAAAAAAAAAACCAAGATCGAAGGAAATAAGAAAATTGAGCTTTTTTTTTTGTCTAAAATACCCCTTATTGCATAATATTATTTTCTTCTCCCAACCCAACTTTATAACTTTGGCCCAAATAAACTTATATTCAAAAGTTAGTATAATTGATAAAAGCATTGTACAGGAGATTCCATGTTTTGTGGTTTAGGTTTGATATATTCAAATGAGAGTTGCAGTAATCACGAGAAAGAAAATAACTAGACACAAAAGAACATGATTTATTATTATTTCTTTCTTTGCATAAAAGGAAAGGGTCATTGATATAGCAAGGGGAGGTGTTTGATTAATTATTCATGGTTGATTAAGTTTGTTCAAGCAGTTTCAGTCGCTTGCGATTGAGAAAGCTTGAATTTGAGACTCTAACTATATATAAACATCACCACTATGGAAAAAAGTGCGTGAACAAATAAGAAATTAACATGTGGCTTTTATAATTTTGATTTTAGGAAATTAACTAACTTAAAATAAAAAATACAACATAACTTTTAATTCAGGATTAAAAATAAAAAAATATATTAATTACGTTAAAACCCTTATGGAGATATTGAATTAGTGAAATTAGATATTAGGGGTGTGATATCAGAATGACAATAATAAGAATAAAATTTGTTGAAAATATTCATGAAACACTAAGATTGATTAACATATACACATAGAATAAAATAATAAAATTAAACTCCTAATTCTATATTTAAGGACTTTAACTAACCATCAATCTATATATTAATAAATTAAGCTCACTATTTTTAAACCCTAAATATCTTTTTAATTATTCACTACAACTTTTTTAGTAATTTTAGATTAAGAAATTAATAACATTCACCATTGATAAAGTTACTAAGCATATAAGGTTGCTAAATTTCTTGATAATACTATAATTTAGCTTTCTAATTAGTAACCATAAATGAGAAATTTAATAACCAAAATTACTTAGAATGTAAGGTTGTTCAATTAGGGTAGACTTCTCGGATGACTTTCTTATTCTTATTTTTTGATGCATGGGGGTGTTCCTGAGCTAAATGTTGTAAATAGGGAGTGGGCTATTAACTTACGCACCATAGTAGTATTATGCATTTTTTTTTATAATCATTATAGAATTTTTTTTTGTAACCTTAAATAAGAAAAATTGGTAGTCTTCACTATCGATGAAATTTTACTAATTCTTTTTTAATAATTATAAATAAGAAATATGATAACAAAAATTACAAAAAAAATGTAAGGTTATTGAATTAGTTGATAGTATTATACCTCTTTTATAATCATTATAGGTTTTTTAGTAACTTTTAAGAACTACAATAATATTCACCATTGATGAAAGTTTACTAATGTTATTAAGAATGTAAGTATTAGTAAATACAATTTTAATAACTTTTATAGATTTTTTAGTGAATTTAAGTAATAAAATTGGTAACTTTTATTAATGATAAAAGGTTACTAAAATTAATAAGGATGTAAGGTTATTTCAACCTATATATTGTAATGTTTTCCTTAACATTTATAACCTTTTAAGTAATTAATCTTAGATAAGAAAATCGGTACTATACCTTTATATTGTAAGATCATTGCATTAGTTTATAGTACCATACATTTTTTATGATTATTATAGCTTTTTCAGTAACTTTTCCAGAAAAAAATGGTAAATCTTCACCATTAATGAAAGTTTACTAATGTTATTAAAAATTTAAGAATTGGTAAATACAATTTTAATAACTTTTATAGCTTTTTAGTAGATTACTTAATTAATAAAATTGGTAACTTTCATTATTCATCATAAAAAGTTACTAAAACTAACAAGGATGTAAGATTACTTGAATTTGGCCAAAAAAAAAGATAAGTACTATAATGTTTTTCATAACCTTTATCACATTTTAAGTAATCTTAGATAAGAAAATCAGTGACCAATATTACTAATAATGTAAGGTTATTAAAATAGTAGACTATAAAATACCTTTTTGGATAACCATTACAACTGTTTTAGTAATTTTAGATAAGAGAATTGATAACTATCATTATTTAATACTTATTACTTACTACTTAAGTTATTAAGGATTTAAGGTTACTTAATTTTTATTAATTGCATCGTAGCCTTTTTAAAAAAAATTTGTTACTTATGTAAGAAAATCGGTGTTAATTACTTACTAAGGATGTAAGATATCAATTAAGAATATAATTAAGGTTGCTAAATTTGTTGATAGCATCGTGTCTCGGTCCTAAAACGTCTTTTTTTAGGCATCTAATAAAAAAACATGTCATTCGATAAGTCTCGATCCTAAAACGTCATTTTTTTATGCATCTAATAAAAAAAATGTCACTTGATATTTGATTAATAATACTATCTATGTAACAACATCAGATTAGTTGTAACTAAATTTATCTAATTAAACATAAAAATAATGATAAACTGCAACAGTTGTAACATAAAATCAAGAAAAATATGTAAATTTCTTTGCAATTTTGCCTTAATTGGTGATATAAAAAAATTTCAAAAGATTTAATTTGAGGTGAAAACGAATTAATTTAGCAAAAGATTATGAAATCCAAAAATAGAAGTGAGAAAAATCGAGCTTTCTATATTCCAAAAACGATACTTGCTGCATTCAATTTAAAAAAAAAGCTGATTCTCAGTCTTTTCTAAGAGTTTCATAGTTTGACATTTTAGACAAGTTTCAATTGTTAAACCAATAAATTTTCCTATGTATCATGAATATTTAGTGAGAAATTATTCAAAAACGGGTTTAGACGATAAAGAGAATAAGATGAAAAAAAGGAAGGAAACAACCTTAGAAGTATTTATTATTACCTCCCCATTATGGATTAATTAGGAGATTAAGTGATATTAAAGCGATTTTTTGGTGCAAGTTAGAATACATTAGTAGCATTCAAAACTTATTTGATAGCATTATAATTATTTTGATAACATTTTAAACAATTTTAAGTAATTTTTAAGTAAGAGAATTCATAACCTTTATTTTTTATAAAAAGTTACTAAAATAATCCAAGAGCGCTATTAATTAAGTTTGTAGAAAGCATTATAGCTATTTTAATAACTTTTATAACTTTTTTAGTAATTTTAAATTACAAGATTAGTAACATTCATGATTGACGAAAATTATTAAAAATAATAAAAACATAAGGTTACTGAATTTGTTGATAGGACTATAGCCTTTTTTTTTTTATAATCTTCACAATTTTTTTTACTAATCTTAGATATGAAAAATGATAATCCTCAATTTTTTTTTTAGATAAATTGATAATCCTCATTAAATTGATGAAATGCTACTAAATTTATTAAAAATGTTAGGTTACTAATTAAATTACCTTAAAGTACTATAACATTTTTTAGGAACCTTAAAAAAGAACATTGGCAAATGTCATTATTGATAAAAAGGCTACTAAAATTACTAACAGTATAAGGTTAATTACTGGATTTATTGATAACATTCAAAAACCTTTGATAACTTAAATAGCTTTTTAATGAACATTTGATGAGGAAATTGATTACTTCAAATGAGGAAATAGCTTTTTTAAAATTTAAGCTTTTTTTTTGTTCAATGAGATTGATTATTTCAAATCTTTGTAAACTAAATGACCAGATTTTGATGATTAATTAATCAAAATTTATGAAATTGAACTGAAATATCTAAAATACCCTTTTCAATCTTAAAAATTTATTATTTATTTAAAGGGTAAACATGTATTTTTATTTAGATTAATTAATTATGTTTTCTTTGATTATTTGTATATATATATATATATTAGATTATCTAATTACAAAATAGATAAATTATTAAGTATTACCATAGACTATATTTTTATTTGTAATTCTTTTGGTTATTTTTTTTTGTATTGGGTTTTTTTAATACTTAAACATAATTATTAAATTTTATTTTTTTTAGTTATAACATATATGTACATGCACTTCATAAATATATATTTAGCTACGTCAAATACAAATTAATTATAATATG
>AWWV01005762.1:0-11255 GCA_001974805.1 Corchorus capsularis | reverse complement strand
AGTTTTTTTTATAAACTATAATAAGTATTTTTAGTACAAAGTATGGTAAACTTGATAATCTTCATATTAATGAAATAATTAAAAAATATTTCTAATTAAAGGTTAACGGATTTTTCAGTACACGTTTTACTACGTACAAAATTTTTCTTGAAATTGGGTATTTTTACCCTCATCAGTGAAGAAGTGGTTGTAAAAACTTTTACAAAGCATTGTTATCGAATTGTGGCAAAAAAGAAAAAAGCATTGTTACCGAATTTATTGGTAAATGTATAGTTATTCTTATATCCTTCAATACTTTTAGTTAATTAAGTATTGTAAATTTGATAAAGTTGTTACCAAATTACTGAAAAATGAAAGGTTATTAAATTTATCGGTAAACACTCAAGATTTTAAACTTATCTATACTATATTAAAAAGTATGACCTTTTGTAAAACTTTTGAATCGCCCATCATACCCTTATTTTTCGAATATATTTCTTAAATGCATTGTTTAAACTTTTACAATTGTTCTACTAAAAACTCTATTTTTATTTAATTAAAATAAATATTTTTATAAATATTTTACTTTTACCTTTTTAATTTTAAAAAATTAGAGACTTTTTGGTAGGTTTGGACCCATTTCAATTATAATATATAAACTAATAAAAGTATTATTATCAAGTTTTTGGCACCAAGTACTATTACAAGTTTAAAAATTTAAATAAGTTGCATAATCATTAATTATTCATCATTTTTTAAAACTAATTAAGTAAAAAAGTTATTTAAAATTTAATTATTGTGATTGACCTTTTTTCTATTTTTGGAGTGTGCATTGATAGTTTAATGTATTGGCGTGTATAACAAGAATTTAAAGTTTTTTTTTAAAGAATAGTAACATGCAATTATTTCTTTTGACTTATAAAATTAGAGGAGTTGACGCAAAAAAAAAAAGTTAAAGAAGTCAATCGGGCGGGTTGGACGGGTTTCGAGTAATCTGGATTCAGGTTAAATGAGTTAGCTAATTTTATCGAGTTATTCGGATTTCAAGTCTACTGGGTCTAGGGACAAGTGGGTTCGGATTTTGGCCTCAGGTTACTCGAGTTTTGTGTCATTCAAGTTTTGAGTTTTTTCGAGTCTAGGACTCAGATCAATTGGGTCAATCTTGAATCTTTCAATGTTTAATTCTTAAATCTATTTAATATCTTTATTATTCGATTTATTTTACAATTCATCATTGGGGAAGTTTAGCAAACTGCAAATACGAGGTTAAAGAGTTGACATGTGTCCCTTTATATATTAGTTTTGAATATTAAATACATAATTAATTATGAATTGGGTATGTGTTCAAATAAATATTGGTTATATAATATCTAAATTTATGTTCTTTTCTAATAGAAAAAATTGTCAAGAAATTACTAACTAATTATTACGAATATTATTTATTCATTATGTAAAAAAACAAATTACTGATTATAAATCTATCATAAATCATTCATATAACTGATTTAGTATTTATTCATATATAATTGTTCATATAATGAAGTTTAATAAATTTAATCATAATAGATAAAATTATAACAATAATATTAATTTTATTGAATAAATGATAATTAATTAGAATGGTTAAAATTATAACAATGTGGATTTTATTAAATGAAACATAATTTTAGGTTATAATATTCTTTGGTTATCGCCGGATTAACTTCTCGGATCATTCAGGTTACAGGTTTGTCGGATTTGGATATGATGGGTTTGGATCGTTTACGTTCTCTTGTCAAATTGGTTCGGTTAGGTTATCGAACTTGAATCAGATTTTGATAGCTCTACTTATAATTAATTTGAATTATTATTTTAATTTCATTTTAATTTAAACATGATGGGTGACGTGCAACGCACGCGGATGTGATAAATCTACTAACTTCATAAAATTTTGTAGTAATCTTAACATTTTTTTAGGCTAAAATCTCAATTAGGGCCCTAAACTTTGTCAAAAGGGTCAAATAAGTGCCCAAACTATGGAAAAGATCAAATCAGTGCCTGAACTTTTCTAGTTGGGTCAATTCAGTCGAAACGTTAGATTACAAGTCTGTTAAACACAAATAATCGAAATAAAACCCTAAATTATTAAATTCACCTCCAATATGAAAGCTAACCCCAAATCTTCAGCAAAGTCGAGTTCGATTCTACCCTAATACACGGTCATTAAGGGCGCATCGTCTCCTTAGATATGGCACGTGTCTGATGAATTTTGTCAACCGTTGGATTAAAAATGTAAAAACTAAGGGTTAAAACATGTGAATTTAATAATTAGTTTTTTTATTTCGATTACTTGCGTTTAACAGACTTGTGTAATCTAACGTTTTAGACTGAATTGACCTAAATCGAAAAGTTCAGGCACTGATTTGACCTTTTCCATAGTTTGGACATTTATTTGACCATTTTGGCAAAGTTCAGGACCCTAATTGAGCTTTTATCCTATTTTTTAAACATTATAAACTTCTAGCATTTTTCAACCTTTTTAGATTGTTTAATAATATTAACAAATTGATGGTGTCTATAACAAGTAAACTAATTATTAAGTCAACATGTTATAGTAATTATATTTTACTAAATTTCTAATTTAATCATAGATTGATTTATTTTAATAATATAATATTTATTTACAATAAATTTTGAAAATTTATACAAATTTTGGCATTTATAGAAGGAAAATTATACAATACATTGTCAGTGAAGTTTAGCAGATAACACATGCGGGGTTTATGCGTGTGTCAACTATTAACCCGCTTATGAAGTCCAAAATTTATAATGATAGTGTATTGTGTAATAATCCTTTAAAGAATAACAATTATGTAAATGTAACTTAGAATTAATTTGAACAGAATTCTCAAACCCACGTGTGTAACACGTGGCAAAATACTAGTAATACTATAATGTATATATGATTTTTTACCATTTCCATTTTTCTTGATTTGAAACATACTCACCTAATAAGTTTTGACATTTTTGTTTTTTTCGAGAAAGAGTACATTCATGACTTACCGACTAAATTGTTCTTACGTTTTTTTTGAAGGAAAATTGTTCTTACATATTAAGACAAAGGCATATGTACCAAAAAAAAATATTAAGACAAAGGCATTAACCCAAGACAAACATATTTTATAATCAACAGACAACAACATAAAACAAAGTAATCGTGCCAAACCAGGAAATTTTTTTCCCCAAAGAAGACGCCTTCAACTTGTCTACACTAATGATATTATAAATAAATGATATTATAAATAAATGAATGACAAATATCTAGTAATATACTCCCTCTGTTCCTATTTATTTATCATCACTTTGGTCAAATAACTTCAACTTTAACCATTAGTTAAAAGAAAAGGTTGTAATCTCAAATAAGGGCCCAAACTTCCATAAAAATCTCAAATAAGGGCCTCAAACCATAATTTCAACAAATTAGAAGACACACTAAGTAAATTTTTACAAATTAGGTTCTCCTCAAATGAAAACCAATGCTTGTCATGCCTACACATCAATTTTGATAGAAAAATGGTGTTATTAAATTAATTAAAAATCAAAACATTTTAATCCAAATAAATTCAATAAACGTAGTATGATACAAAATTTTTCCGTGTTTTTTAATTTATATACATCTCACACACTAGTATTAGCTAATATCATGCACAATATGTCATAATCTACTAAATATGTACTTTAATTTGTTGAAATTGTGTTTTGGTGCCCTTATTTGAGATTTTTATGAAAGTTCAAGCCCTTATTTGAGCCTTTAGTCAAAAGAAAAATATGTAGAACTAAAATTTCAAAAAATATACTTTGAAAAGCTTGTGTTCCAAAGTTTATGAGTATTATTTTAAAATTTTATTTTGATTTATATATCAAACTTGAAGTTGTTTGATCAGAGTGATGACAAATAAATAGTAACAGAGGGAGTATATAGTTATCAACTCTCCTTTTTATTTTAAAAACAAACTCTCAACATTTAATAGTCACATTAAACTCTAATTATTTTGGAGTGGAATTGTGTTGAATACTAAACGGACATCCCAGGAGCAGGGGTGGGGTGGGGCTTCTATTTTTTATGTTCAAAATACTCGAAGCTCAATTTTAATGACATCAAACTATCTTCACTTCACTCAACAGGCGATGATTATTATATTTTTTTTAAAAGAAAAGACAAAATGTGATTTAATTTTATTTTAGTATATAAAGAAGAGGATCCCTACTTATACTAATTTTAAATATAAATCCATAAATAAAAAGAGAATCACATCCTTTGGATAAAACTTTTAAGTTATATATATATATATATATATATAAAAGCTAAATTATATCACCGTGAGGTGGTTGCCATCATGGAGTTTAATACAACTATCGACGGATATATCGAACGGATATATCGAGGTATCGATGAAATTCAAATATAAGTGGTCCAAAATGCACTAAAACGACGGATATTTATAGTAAACGTTTGAATTTTGCCTTAAAATTTTGACCAATTCTTATTTACATATTTTCACATGTTTTAGAATCAAAATATGATAGAGAGTATATGTAGACATTATTTTTTTATTTTTTTATATTTTTTACTGCGAAAAGTGTATATAATATGTATAAATCAACTATACTAATTTAAACACACATTTATTTTATCTTCAAAATGATGATTATCAAATTAACCACTTCATTAAATGTAAAAAATTATATGATTTCTTTTCTGAAGCAAGAAAGTACTATATCATATTTATAAATGCATTATTTTACATTATTTTAGTCACAAAACACAATCCAAAGCACAAATACAACCTCAGTACCACATTGAATTTCTTGGAGGCTCAAAATCACTACTATCGTAGTTACCACTGCTATGACTTCTACTAAGCATGATGTATCATCTCCCCCGGGGCCGGTAATCCAGTTAAAATATTCAAGCCATGACATATAAGGTTTATAAACCACCATATAATTGTGCACATATTCCAAATATGCCTCTCGACTAGTACTTGTTAGCCATCCAATAGGGGGGCACTCACCCGAAACTGCGTCCGCGTTTGGCTGTTGCACCGGATGCTCATTATAAGTCTGTTGTTCAAGTGGATACTCTGGATACATGTTAGATGAAACCGATGATTCAAACTCATTTGCTCCAGATCTAGTACCATAACTAGAATTTGATTCAAAATGCCCTCCATATCCAAATGAACTAGATGCAGTCGTTAAGCTCATTGAGCTAAACTCATCAGTGAGTTCACGCATTGCTCTTCTCCCTTTTCTATTTTTGGCCCCATGCCCAGCTCTACGAGATCCATGATCTTCATCTTGTGTTGCATGTGTGAAATCTGCCTCACATGGAAAAGGACTGTATGGTACATAATCACTCCCATAATTGTCACCATACCTGCTTGCATCTTCTGCTCCACTTTGTCTATCCCCACCTTGAGTACCTGTTGTTGTAGTTCTGCCTTCATTTCCCACATCATCATCATCATATCTTCCGTGAGCTGAAGAACCTCTAAATTTAGGTTGGGAACCGAATCCAGGTGGAGGACCAACTGTTTCGTCTGTTGAACATTCTAGACCAACCTCTTCAGACATCACTTTGTCGACATCAATCCCAAATTCTTCAACATGACTTCTAATTTGCTGATTAGGATTTCTATCACGATCATCAAAATGCACAGGCCTAAATAGTTGAAAAAGGAGGATATTCTTCTTCATCACCAATGTCAACAGAAATATCAAGAATATTCAAAGGATCTTGCTCAGTCTCTTCTTGTGCAGCTTCCATGTCTCTAACCCATAATCTTATATTATAGTAACAATACACAAGATTCTGCAGAGATTTATGGGCTAACCCGGGTGTCGAATAACAACACTTAAACGAAACAATTATCGAGAAACCCTGGTCTATCTCAAACCGAATCACTTAAACGAAACAATTATTTGTATTACACTATTACCACAATTTTGTATAAATGATTTCAATTGCTAATATTCTTGAAAAAATGAAATAATTCATCGAAATGTCGCTTATATTTTTAATCCTAAATGTAAAAACGAAAAAAATTATTTAATTTAATATGGATATTTACGGATATATCGAGATTTATCAAGATATCGATAAATATCGACGGATACACGGATATATCGACAGATATCCCGTGACATTGAAATTTTTATGGATATTTATATCGAGGGGTACAGATATCGGATATATCGACGGATATATCGAGGTATCGACGGATATTTAATTCCATGATTGCCATTTTCTTTCCCTAACCTCCTTCGACGAGATCCATTGGTAGGCGATCTTTTCACAGGATTTCTCATTACTCATGTCAGCATTCTCACTAAAATGAAATCCCAGTTCGTGACTGCCTTGGCACATTCATCAAAAAAGACGGGAAAACGTTAAACGGCTCAGCTAAAGCCTCTTCGCTTAAGAGGTCCCTTCAAAAAGCTTCAGCATCCTCATAGGCAGGTCTTCCAAAGTCACTCGTCCATGGGGTAGAGTTCCTTTCCAACTATCGACCCCGATCTCTTCTCATTAGATATATTTCCAAACCTAGCCTTCGTCAATCACACTAAAGCAGAGCACCCAACTAAGGAATAGTACATATATATATATTATATAAGTCTAAATTTCAAAAACCATGACCTGAAATATCTAAAATACCCTTTTTAATATAAAGCTTTAGTTTTGAATTCTAATGGTTAATAGGTAATTTAATATAAAAGGAAATATATATCTTCTTAAACTTTTATTTAATTTCAATCTCTTAATATCTAAAAAAATTAAAGCTTGCAAATACCATTATTATTATTATTAGATTAATTTTACGTTTTCTAAAAAAAAAAAGTTAACTTTACGTTAATTTGCAAGTAGAAAAGCCTAAAATAATAACAATTATATTTTCATGTTAAACATCTTAATTATTAGAATCAAACTTCTTCTTCTTATTATTATATTAGAAGTAGTAAAATTATTTTCTTTCTTATCTTTTTATGTATTTTATCTTCATCTTTTCTTAGATAATTAAGACTAGAAGTTGAGTATTTAATATTTTTTAAGTAGCTTTTTTTTATTTTTTTACCAGCTTCTAAAAATTTATTTTATTTGCATAAATAAAGTAAAATTAAAAGATGATAAATAATTAACAAAAAAATATTTTCATATAAAAATGAAAAAAGAATCCTGAAGAATTACTTAAAAATGATATAAATATGATTTTTCATCTTAGAATGTAGACGACCCATTTTACAAATTTCATAAATAAATAATCCAAAAACTGTTTTGATCCATGAGTGTTATGATTAGCTCATTCTCATAATATTTTGGTATTAAATTAACATTGATAAGTTAGGGGGGAAGAAGTTAGTAGTTAGGGATAACATATGAAAAGAAGAGGAGCTAAAAGTCTGTTAACATGAAACTCTGTACTTAGGAGAAAATAAATTTTAAGTTTCAACAGTGATTGGACTGTTGGGATAATGTAATTCTTGAAACGGTAACAGAAACAATAAATATTAATTATTAAAAGTTTTGATATATTTTTTTGAAATATTTAATAGATCAATTTTTTGTTTTTAAAAAATTCTAAACAGCCAGAAAAATTGACCAGAATTTTATCCCACATGATGTGTCATGTGGAGTCATCCGATGTTTTGTAGCAAAACTCCACTTAAATAGTGGTGGGACCAATTTGCTGAATCAATCGTGTAACAACACGTCTTGAAGGACCAAATTTCAGGTTAATTTTTCTGGTCATGTAGCAAAACTCAACTTAATAATACCATAGTTTAGCTTTTTTTTTTATTAAACGTAAATAAGAAATTTGATAACAAAAAATTAGTTTATAGTCCTTGGACTATTTTTATAATTATATAGGGTTTGTTTTTCTACCCTAAAAAAATGGTTACCTTCACCATTGAAGAAAGTTTACCAAAGTTAATAAGCATATAAGGTTATTGAATTTATTAATAACCTTATAATTGTTTTGATAACCTCTAATTGTTTTTTAGTAATCATAATTAAATAAGAAAATTGGCAACCTTAATTATTGATGAAAGACCATTAAATTTACTAAGAATGTAAAGTTGCTAATTTTATTGACACTTGATAGTATCATAACAATTTTAATAGCTTTTTTAAGTAATTTTAAGTAAGAGAATTAGTAACCTTAATTATTAATAAAAGGTCAGTTAAGTTACTAAGGATCCAAAATTACTTAATTTTTTTGGATAGCATCATTGCCTTTTTAATAACCTCTAAAGGTTTTTTTTTACTAACCTTAAATAAGAAAATTAGAAATTTTGATTATTGATGAAAAGCTACTAAAATTACTAAGGTCTGGTTGACCTAGCTTATCTACTGGCATACATAAGTACTTCTGAAAAGACCTTCTGGAAAAAGTTTCAAGTTTGAGCTTATGACTTTTAGTTCAAAAACAACTGAAAAGTGTTTCTGAAAAGAACTTCTGGATTTTCTGTTTGCCCTAATTTAAGCTTTTTTTAGTAGATAATCTGTTAAATAAGCTAGGTTAAACGGGCACTAAAGATGTAAGGCATTAATTATACAGTTGTTGAATTTGTTGATAGCATCATATTTTTTGTTTTCAACAAGTTTAGATAAACCCATTTGGTAAAGATATGATTTTAGCATTAATATCTATTTTGTAACATCATAAACTTTTTTAGTTACTTTTAAGTAAGCAAATTTGTAACTTGCACTTAGAAAGAGTTACTAAGATTATCTAGAATGTAAGGTCACTAAGTTTGTAGAATATATTATAGCTATTTTGATAAATTTTATAGCTTTATTAGTAGTTTAAGATTACAAGATTGATAACATTTATTATACAAGAAAGTTACTAAGAGTCGTAATGATAGCATTTTTTTTTACTAATCTTAGATATGGAAATTGATATTTCTCATTATTAATGAAATACTACAAAATTTACCAGTAGTGTAAAGTTACCGAATTTCCTTAAAATACTATAACATTTCTATAACATATAAAACTATTTTTGTAATAGTATTAAGATAAACAACAACCGTCAATATTGATAGAAAAACTACTAAAATTACTAAGAGTAAGGTTACTAAATTTGTTTCTGGCAAAAAAAAAAAGTTACTAAATTTGTTGATAACATCATATATATATATATATATATAATTTTAATAACTAAAACAACCTCTATTATAGATACTTTTGGTAATCTTAGATTAGAAAATTTGTTACCTTCATTATTGAAGAAAGGTAACTAAAACTTTTAAGAATTTAAGCTACTAAATTCATCAATAAAAATTAAAACATATTTTTATGCCAATTATAGTTGTAAAAAAAAATGAGAAATAATACATTTTTATCAAAGTATTATTTTTCCTTCTTCATATATTTTGCAATTTATTTTAAAACAAACTAAAGAATTATGTAACGCGTTTATTGGTATATGGAATTATGTAGCACATATATTGGTAGACGGAATTTTAATGATTATTGGATGCTTTCAAGGTATTCTACCCTAATACTGATATATATATATATATATATGATCATATTGTATATTTTACATAGTTAATTTTTTCCTTTACTTATTTGAGATTAATATTCTCATAAATAAACTTTAATTCAGAATGATAACATAAAATATAAGTAGTACATATTACAAAGTTCAATCTGATTTTATATATATATATAAAAAAAGAGTACACTTTCGCTTGAAATTAACAACAATAGATCATTCATTCATTATTTTTATTAGCTTGAATCACATTAATCCTCGTTAATGTGCATAAAATTGATAGTGTAATGATAAAAAATCAAATTAAAAAAAATATATATAATTTGTTATAATATCTTTTTAACTGTTCACTATAACTTTTTTAGTAACCTTAATTAGATATGAAAAATGCAAATCTTTGCTATGAAATGTTACTAAAGATGACAGGTTAATAAATTTCATGATAATTGTGAAATCTAAACCAATTTTTACTAACATAGAATTTGATAAGAATTTTATTAGAGATTTAATGTGGTCAAGTGGAGGATTGAATTGAAAGAGATCTTGAAGTTTTGGACTTAATTGTAGGAAATGAAAATTATGGGACCCAAAATTTAATTCTTCCCATAAGTATAAGAGGAGTTCAAATTCTATTTTTCCCCTTTATTTTTTCCCATCCAAAACATTCAATATCATTTCCCTCTCTAACCGAATATACCTCTCCCTCTCTCAAATTTTTGACTCCTCAACACCCCTCTAATTAAACATGCAACTATGGGAAATTGAAGCCCTCAACTAGAACTTTCAAGAGTGGGTTTTGTGATTTAATTTCATGGTCATTTAGAAGATATTCAATGGTTTAAAGTGAGGTGAGTAAATTGCCTAAATTCATTATATTTGAAGTTATTTTAAGGATAATTTGTAACTTATTTTGTGTTTGGGAGGTTGAAGCAAATGAATTGAAGAATAAAAAGAATTTTGGGGTTAATAATTTGGGAAGAGAATGATTAAGGAAATATGCTAAATGATGAATTTTGGGGTTGTCGGAATCTGGAAAATTCCAGATTCCGGTGAGTTTTCCGGCAACCGGAAGAAGAAGAAAAAAAAATGAATGAGACAAGGCCCGGCTACCAGGCCAGGCTTGGGCCAGGTGAGGCCCAAGCCAGAAAAAAAAAGTAAAAAAAAAATAATAAAATAAAAAGAAAAAGAAATGTAGCTAAAGCCCAAACGGTATGGCCCAAAAGAAAGAGGAAGAAGAAGAATAAACATTGGGCTAAGCCCAAGTAAAAAGGAAAAGAGAAATAAGGAGAAATTTGGATAAATGGAAAGTTGGGATAATAATTAGGTGGATGAATTTTAAGGACTTAAAGGACGGTTTTACCCTTAGAAGTGTATAATTACCATATTACCCATAATTAGTAAAATGTACTAATCCATTCCGTTGAGCTACAACTTCGAGTCCGATCGACTAGGTCAACAACTATGACACGTAAGGAATGTCATCGTACCTTGAGAGAGTAAAATTACCAAAATACCCCTAAGGGTAGAAATGAAAGAATTTGACTATGTCATTCATACCTATAAATGATAAGGTATGTACGTTATGGAACATATGATAAGTGCAATGACCATTTTACCCTCGAAATGGTAAAATTACACTTTTGTCCCTAAAAAAGGATTTGGCTTATCTAAACACGCAAATTGAACACATAAGGTTACAGGATCATTGTGATAGCCCTAATATGCAAAATT
>AWWV01005761.1:0-23982 GCA_001974805.1 Corchorus capsularis | reverse complement strand
ATAATCTCTTTTAGGGAAGTTCATAAGCACTTTTAGTAATCTTATAAGCATTTTTTTAGTAACCTTATAAAATTTTTTAACACCTTTTGTATACCTTACAAGATGTCTTTTTTTATAAATGACCTTATACGATTTTTTAGTAAATTAGTATTTTTTAAAAAAAATTATAAGTTTTCGAACGGCTTAATGCCCAAATTTCCCCTGAACTTGTACAAAAAAAGAAAATTTCCCCCTAAATTTTTTTCCTTGCCTGATTGCACTTCGATGTTACCCAAAAAAAAAAAAAGAGACAAATGCCCCCCTACCGTCAAAAAAACTGTTATCTCATGCTTTCACTTTTGTAAGATAAACGATTTGTAGATAATGATTTTGTTGACGGCAGGACAATCAGGCAAGAATGCTTAGAGGATAAATTGTCATTTTTGTGGAAGTTCAGGGGAGAATTTGAGCATTTAGTCATTTTTTAACTAGCCTGATAATTTTTTATAATAATCTTTTGAACTACTTAATAACCTTTTAATTAATCTTATAAGATTTTTTGGTTAAGCTTAGTGTAATTTTTAGTAACTTATAAGATTTCTTTAATAAGTCTTATAAGATTTTAAATAATATTTTAAGATTTTAGTAGCTTTTTTATTAAGATTATAAGCATTTTTTGGTATGTATAGTAGTTTTTTTTAGTAAGCATATAATAAGTTTTTATAATAACCCTTAAAGATGTTTTAGCAACTTAATTTAAAGTTATTTTAACAATCTCTTAAACTTTTTAATAGCCTTCTTGCCAACCTTATAAATTTCTTTTCATAACTTTAGAAAACTATTGAGTAACTCTTTTAGTAAACCTAAGATGCTTTTTTATTAGCTTTATATGCATCCATTAGCTAAACCCAATTAATTACTTATAATTAATTTCTTCAAAAAAAATTACTTATAATTAATAGTTATTGAATTTGTTGGAACATGTATAGTTTCTTTGATACTCCATTAAAATTACTTATAAATTCATAAACATATAACCTTTTTGATAAGTATTGTGAATTTAACAAAATTTATTATTTATGAAATTATTTCCACAATTACTAATTAATAACAGTAGGTAATTGAATTTTTTGGTAAATATATAGGTTCTTTGATAAACTACATAGATATTTTTAGTACTAAGTATGGTTCGTATTATATGAAATAATTTTAAAAAATTACTTCAAAGTAAAGGTTAATGGATTTGTTAGTAGATGTATAAATTTTTCTACTTTATAAAGCTTTTCCGAAAATTGGGTATTTGTAAAATTGGTAACCCCTACTGTTGAATAAGTGATTATAAATACTTTTACAAAAACATTGTTACATAATTTGTTGGTAAATGTAAAATGTTTCTTATATCCTTCAAAACTTTTTCAGTAATCAAGTTTTGTAAATTTGATAAGTTGTTACCAAATTACTGAAAATGAAAGGTTACAAAATTTATAGGTAAACATATAATTTTTAAGTAAACTAGAAAGGTTTTTTAGAAACCACATAATTTTAGTAATCTTATAAGCCTTATCTTTTTAGTAACCTTATAAAAAGTTTTGACATCTTTTGAAGCTTTTTAATTGACCTTCAAAGATTTTTTTTCTTGGATAAAAGACCTTATAAGATTTTTTTAAGTAAACTTAATTAGTAGATTTTTTTTTACTTTATCAGTTTTTGAAGTAGCCTTTCTGCCAAAAAAAAAAGTTCTCGAAGTAGCCTTTTAATTTTAATAATAATCTTTTGAACTTCTTAATTAATCTTATAAGATGTTTTTTTTATTAAGCTTAGTGTATTTTTAGTAACTTATAAGATTTCTGTAATAACTCTTATAAGATTTTTAAATAATCATTTGAACTTTTAGTGAAATTTTCATTAATCTCATGTTATTCTTCAATAAGGTATTTCAATCAAGTATTCAATTCGCTAAATTGAATCTTATAGTTTTTATCTTAACATTGGGATAAAGAGTATTAAATCTTTATTTCTCATAAATTTGGAATAAAGCCAATAACTTTTTAGATTCGAACAAGAATTTTTTTGTGAACTGCTAATCATGTTTGCTTATAATTCCAAAATTCTAATAGTTAATTATTTTGTTATATCAAGTTGAAGTTTCGTATTTTAAAAAAAAAATAGTCAAGTTTTGTACAAGTTTCGGGCATAATAATTAGGAATGATCAAACCAATTTGAACCGCGCTTTTTCAATAACTGAGTATTGTAAATTTGATAACATCAATTATTGATTAAATTGTCACCAAAATTACTTATAACTGGATTTGTTGGGTAAATGTAAAGTTTTTTTTTCTTTTTTTCTATAATTGTGTATTATAATTTTGATAGCCTCCATAACTATAAACCTGATACCTAATTAATCTACAATGAAAATTTATTGAATTTTCTGATTCATGTACAATGATTTTGATAAAATATATAACTTTTAGTAACTAGCTACTGTAAATTTGGTTAACAACATTACTCAATAAATTTTATTCTCAATAAATTTTATGAATGTACACAAATTTAATCTTTTCAAAATTAATAATTATATATTGCTATGCAACTTAAAAAGAGTTTCAATTAAAATTCCAATCCCACGTGTGAAACACGTGGCAAAATACTAGTAATATATGAAAAACATAAAGGCGAATAGAAAGGCACCCGTTTGGGGGAAAAAAAAGCACTCGGTAACGTATATCCTTACCAAGCAAAGACCGTTGAGCTCTGCCATGTCCTACTAAGGTTGGTGAACCAAGTGGATTAATGCTCAAGAGAAGAGTTACAGCAAAAGCAAGTGCCCATGACGCTTTTAAGTGTATCCCCTTTGACCCCATCAAGCAGATAACAAGCAATGTAGAGTTGTGGCAATGGTACTAGTCTAGTACTTAAAAAGTAAGCTTCCAAATCAGTTGTGAGTTTAGTTTTGCGCTTCTCATTTAACTTTATCACAACTCTCTTCATATATTCCATGCCTGCTTGGGTTACAAAAGGCTTAATAGACATTTCGACTTGTAAGAAAGCGACAAATTAATCCTTAAATTCCCAAAATTGCCAATTTTAAAGGGGACAAATTAACCATTTTCGATGAAAATTAATTAAATTATGTCAACAATTAGACAGATATTGAACTAAATTATTCAATTCTTACAAGTTGAATGGCAAAAATATCTATTAGGCGGTTTACAAAATTTGGTTCTTGAGGTCCTAAAAATCACTTTAATTAAGCGTTTAGTACTCTATCAACAAGACATGCAATTGTTGACAATTTACAAATTTTTATTTCATAAATAAAATAGTGGAGTAAAATATACGGTAACGACTTCGAATTAATATGAAAAGTCCTTAATCGAATCCTCTACGTCTAATCCATTAAATGGTTCTCAAGACTTAGAAAAGTCCTCGAACACTGACTACTTAAGTGACAGAGTCAAAGTCGTGCAATTTGTTAGAAACCCCATGACTTGTTTAGAACACATTTAACACTCTTAGAAAAGCTTATAAAGTTCCAATTAAAGACGTGGGAGATATTAGCCAGCCCCCATGTATTGTTTTCCTTGGTTGGAATTCAGTGACTGCTTGAAATTTCCATGTCAATGCCTGATAAAAATGAAGTAAACTATTCCACAAATGAATAAATCCAAAGCTTTCGATGGTACTCCAGCAAAGCTTCCAAAGCTTATAAAGACTTTGATTACGACTATTCACGATTAGCTTTCCGTTTTCCTCAAGATAATCTTCGAAAATCTATTGAATGCTTGGCTTCAATTTAACATGATTTGCAGCTTCAATTTTGGATCTGCTCGACTGTTGACTTATTCCATCACCCACAAAAATTGGATCAAAAGAGAAAATTATTTGTACAATTGATTAAGCAGGTAGAAAACGTTTTTTTTTTTTGAGTGAAAAGCAGGTAGAAAATGTTAGTGTACACAAGCGAGTTTTAAAGGATGACATGTGTCCCCTAGGGACTAGATTGAAATATTTAAAACTTAATTAATTAAAAAAATAGACAAGTGTTAACTCCACGACCCACTTGTGGAGTCCAAAATTTATACCACCAGTGTATCATATAATCATCCTATTAATTTACTACAATATAAGCAAGTCTGATTTTTGTTAGAATTAAAGAGTCAAGTAGGAAATTCTCAAAAAAAAAAAAAGTCAAGTCGGAAGAGGGAGAAGTCACTTGTTGAGCATTTGACACTTGGATTATTTTGGGTCTCCTCGGGCTTTGATTGGGCTAATCTTTAGACATCACAACAAGCCCTTTGCAGGCCTATATGAGACTTTTTTTTTTTAGGCCAGTAATATTATATAAACGACATTCTTCAATTAACAAAATAATCTTGCTTATTGTAATTTTTATACTTTTTATAATTTGATCAAAATTTAACTTGATATATATATCAAAGGAAAAAAAAAAGAACTAAAAGCATCACAACAAAGCTGAATAAGCAGGTAGCCGAATCATGTTCACACCATTTCGTTAACTAAACAGAGCTTGTAACCAAAAAAGTAATCAAAAATGAATTTGAAGACGGTATAAAGACGATCGGCATTATCACGTTTTTTGATGGAAATTTCATAATTGACATAACAACAAAGCGGAATCGCAACCTTAAACTTGATAAATATATCTTATCTAAAGACTCCAATTAATTACAATTCAATTTCTAGCTAAGGAGCATCAAGCTCTTTAACTAGCACGATTATTATCAACTTCTAACAATTCTCCTACACTAGCAGAATTATAGTACATCAAGCCTAAGAAAGGCTATTTTATTCCACAACCAACAAGGAAAAAAACAAGCTGCACTGCAATTGGAAATCATGATTTTGCCTTCTAATGGCGTCGAGTTGGAAGAAGCTTTTCCCTGATAGAACAGAGCTCAGCTGCAACAGTAGTCATGTTCATTCGCTCGCTTGGCGATTTGGCAGAACAAGTAACTCCAATGTTGAATACTGAAATCAAACACTTACGAAAATTTTGCTCTCTTTGATTGCTTGTCTGGTTCCTAGTATTATTTGCAACTGTCTCTCCTATTTCTTGAAGAAGAATGGGATCAGTAACCTCAGCAACTCTTTCAGGCAAAGCTACCTTAACATAGTTGTGGAGGTCTAAATCCTCTTTAAACATTTCATCAGTTGGCCTCTTTCCAGTGAACATCTCCAACAAAAGGATGCCATAGCTATAGACATCAATAGAGGTGGATACCTTGTTTCCCAACCCATATTCTGCATTTTTTGTTCATCACAAATTCCCAATCATGTTTAATTCATAACATTTTAATAGAAAAAAAATTACAGAAGTAAGAGTTTACCTGGTGCAGCATAACCGATAGTTCCTCTTAAGGAGCTTGATAGGCTTGTGGAGAAATTTTGCATGTCTTCTGGCATGATTTTTGCTAATCCAAAGTCACCTACATGGCCAACCATTTCATCATCAAGAAGAATATTGCTCGGTTTCAGGTCACAATGAACAATTGATATTTCACAATGATGATGGAGATACTCCAGTGCACAAGCAACATCAGTAGCCACATTCAATCTTTGAGAAAAGTCTAACTTTTTTGACGCTTCCTCTGCCTCGTTAATGCCAACACATGGATGCAACCAATCTTCTAGGCTTCCATGGACCATGAACTCATAAACAAGAGCCTTAAAATCATTGCCATGATAATCAACACTCGAGCAAGCAGTTAAGAGCTTGACAAGATTTCGATGTCTAACATTCCTCATGGCCTCACATTCAGATATGAAACTGTTGGATGCTTTGTGGCTCAAAAGATTAAGCACCTTGACAGCAACAATATCCCCCGTTTCTTCAAGGATTGCTTTAAAAACAGAACCAAAGCTACCTGAGCCTACCAAATTTGTGGTTGAGAATCCATCGGTAGCTTTTAAGATGCTTTGATAAGACAACTGCAAAAGTGAAGTTTCCATATTGCTTGATGAAGGCTGCTTTCTTTTCTTTCCAAGAATGAAGCGAACAAACACGAGTAACAGCAAAGTTACTCCTAGCAGCCCACAAACAATAGGAATTGCTATTCTTTTGCGCAAAGTTCGTCTTCTTAACGTCTTCAAATTACATTTCGGTAAGTGGAACTCAGGTACGCCTCCACAGAGTTTATTGTTTCCTTGGAGGAAAGTTGCACTTGTATTCTTAAAGACTCCCTCAATTGGTATTGGACCATCAAAATCATTGTTAGACAGGTTTAAATACTGAAATGACTTAAAGGTCATAAAAAATTCTGGAATTTCACCTGAGAGATTGTTATGAGAAAGATCTAAAAATGTTAGGCCTCTCAATGAACTCAACGAATCAGGAATAGCCCCATTGAAGAAATTGTTTCCTAGGTAAAGTTTCTCCAACATCATACAACTACCAAGACTGCCTGGAAGCACACCTGATAGCATGTTGTTGGAAACATATAATTCACCCAGGTTTTTCAAATTTCCTACTTCAGTGGGAAGAATACCGGTCAAATGATTGGAAGATAAGTCAAGTAATATGGAAAAGGATGAAAGACCAACTAATTCTGGGGGTATTGGACCACTAAGATTGTTATTAGAAAGGTCCAAGGCAACCAAATTCTGGCACTTACTCAGATTTAGAGGAATGTTGCCCTGAAGATTGTTGATACTTAAATCAAGAATTGACAAAATCTTTAAATTTCCAAAAGACGGTGGAATAGTGCCGAGGAGTGTATTATTGTTGATAGCAAATTCTTGTAACTTATGGAGCATTCCAATAGTAGGGGGAATGTGACCTGATATTTGGTTGTCAAATGCTGATAGAAGCTCCAAGTTGATGAGATTTCCCACTCCAGCTGGAATTTCTCCCCATATTTCATTACGATCTATATTGAAAGAATGAACATTGACAGACAAATTACTTATGCACTCAGGTATTACCCCTCCAAATCTGTTTTGTTGCAGTAGCAAAATTTGTAGATTAGTGGCGTTGGTCAAAGTGCAAAGAAAGTTCAAGCCATTAGCTCCCCCGCTTCCAAGAGCGTTTTCAAAAATGTTAAATGACTCTAGCTTATTTAGCTTCTCGAAGGAAGGCAGGTTTCCAGAAAAGTTGTTGTTGGCAACTTGAAATGTTACGAGATTTGTGGCGTTTGATATTGAAGGAGGAAGCAATCCAGTGAGATTGTTATCACTGACAGAAAGGACTCTAAGAAGCGGAAGTGTGAATCCTATGTCCCCAGGAAGACTGCCATGAAGTTGGTTTTCGCCAATATCAATAACTTGGAGATTGGAGAGATTGAAAATGGACGAAGGAACTATACCGGAAAGTTCATTTGCTCCCACCGAAAAAAAGTAGAGATTTGGGAGTTGGCCAAGAATTTCAGGAATAGCTCCACTCAATCTGTTATCAAACATAGAAAGCACGTTCAAAAAAGTTAGGTTCCCAAATGATTGAGGGATACTCCTCCATAGCTTGTTCCAGTTAGAATAGATTCCTTTGAGGTTTGACAAGCTGCCGAGAACAACAGGAACTTCTCCGGTTAGCTGGTTGCCTTAGACGTCAAGATCTCTAAGTTGAGCGCAGCCAGATAGATTGGAAGGGATTTCCCCAACTATGGAGTTGTTGGAAAGTAGCAACTCTTGCAATCTACGCAAACGTCCCACTTGTTGAGGGATTACGTGGCTGAAGCTGTTGTTTCGAAGATCTAGCACTCTTAGAAAGCTCAAATTTCCAATATATGGTGATATAGGTCCCGTGAGTTTACAAGATAGAAGATCCAGCCGGGCCACTCTCTGATGTCGGCGACCGCATGTGATGCCAGGCCACTCGCAAAAATGGACTGAATTGTTCCACCCCTTCAACACCCCAAGCGGGTCACTAGTGATCTTGGCTTTCAACTCCACCAAAGCTTGTTCATCCGTAACGTTGCCACCACCTGCGCAAAAGATTGCAAAAACCCAAATGAATTAAGAACAATATTGCTGTTAAGAACAATATTGCTGGATGATATTAAAATATTCAATAACGTAAAAGGTAAATGACTATCACTAAATGTATAGTTACCTGCAATCTTTGTCGTTTTGGAGTCTAGGAAAGAGTGTTGAGCTCTGCCATTTCCAAGTAAATTAAAGCTCAAGAGTAGACTCACAACAAATGCTAGTGCCCAGGACACTTTTAAGGGCATCTCCGCTAACCCCATCAACCAGATATAGGGGATAGCTAATTTGAGCGACTAAAATTAGTTTTGAAAAGTTTTGGCAAATGGCACGAATAAATACTCAAGAGCTTTAGCTTTGAAATATAACATATATATGACTAGAACTTTAGGCTATGTTCGGTAGTGGAGAACATTCTCCATTTTTCATCTCCAAAAATATTTTTAAAAAAATATGTGTGAATAAAAACAAGCATATTTTTAGAGAATATAAAGATGCAATGGAGTGAAAATGATGAAGAACATATTTATTTTATTTTGTAAATTACTTTTATCAGCCATTAATTCATCAAGAAGATATAACAACTTATTTTGCGGTCCAAAATTTTTTTGAATTAAACCCTCTTCCTAGCTATATCAACAATTAATGGTTTGTTTTCCTTGTATTAATTAGTTGATGGTAAACAGTTAACAAACACTGGCCAGTGGCCACTTGACTTTTAGAGTCAAGCAATTTGTTAGAAATCAATATCGTCCATTTAACACTCTTAAAAAGCCAAAATTTTCCCATATATGGTGACATTAAACCCCATTGAGTTTCCTTGATTGCAATCTAGTGTTTTTATGAACATGTCGATGGATATATCGACGGATATATCGAGGTTTCGATGAAATTCAAATATAATTGGTCCAAAATGCACTAAAACGACGGATATTTATAGTAAACGTTTGAATTTTGCCTTGAAATTTTGACCAATTCTTATTTACATATTTCCACATGTTTTAGAATCAAGATATGATAAATAGAGTATATGTAGACATTATTTTTTATTTTATTTTATATTTTTTACTGCGAAAAGTGTATATAATATGTATAAATCAACTATACTAATTTAAACACACATTTATTTTATCTTCAAAATGATGGTTACCAAATTAATCACTTCATTAAATGTAAAAAATTATATGATTTCTTTTATGAAGCAAGAAAGTACTAGATCATATTTATAAATGCATTATTTTACATTATTTTAGTCATAAAACACAATCCAAAGCACAAATACAACCTCAGTATCACATTGAATTTCTTGGAGACTCAAAATCACTACTACCGTAGTTACCACTACTATGACTTCTACTAGGCATGGATGTATCATCTCCCCCGGGGGCGGTAATCCAGTTAAAATATTCAAGTCATGGCATATAAGGTTTATAAACCACCATATAATTGTGCAGATATTCCAAATATGTCTCTCGACTAATACTTGTTAGCCATCCAATAGGGGGCACTCACCCGAAACTGCATCCGCGTTTGGCTATTGCACCGGATGCTCATTATAAGTTTGTTGTTCAAGTGGATACTCTGGATACATGTTAGATGAAACCGATGATTCAAACTCATTTGCTCCAGATCTAGTACCATAACTAGAATTTGATTCAAAATGCCCTCCATATCCAAATGAACTAGATGCACTCGTTAAGCTCATTAAGTTAAACTCATCAGTGAGTTCACGCATTGCTCTTCTCCCTTTTCTATTTTTGGCCCCACGCCAGCTCCACGAGATCCATGATCTTCATCTTGTGTTGCATGTGTGAAATCTGCCTCACATGGAAAAGGACTGTATGGTACATACTCACTCCCATAATTGTCACCATACCTGCTTGCATCTTCTGCTCCACTTTGTCCATCCCTACCTTGAGTATTTGTTGTTGTAGTTCTGCCTTCATTTCCCCCATCATCATCATCATTATCACATCTTCCGTGAGCTGAAGAACCTCTAAATTTAGGTTGGGAACCGAATCCAGGTGGAAGACCAACTGTTTTACTTTGAACAAAGCTTTGGGCAAAAAAAAATGACATAGAAGTGTTGTGTCGAATACCAACACTTAAACGAAACAATTATCGAGAAACACGGGTCTATTTCAAACCAAATCACTTAAACGAAACAATTATTTGTATTACACTATTACCATAGTTTTGTATAAACGACTTCAATTGCTAATATTTTTGAAAAAATGAAATAATTCATCGAAATGTCGCTTATATTTTTGATCCTAAATGTAAAAACAAAAAAAATATTTAATTTAATATGGATATTTACGGATATTTACGGATATATCGAGATTTATCGAGATAAATATCGACGGATACACGGATATATCGATGGATATCGCGTGATATTGAAATTTTTATGGATATTTATATCGATGGGTATAGATATCGAATATATCGACGGATATATCGAGATATCGACGGATATTTAATTCCATGGTATCATCTAATGGCTCTCAAGAAAAGTCATTTAAAGGGTGGCCACTTTACTCACTAAGTCAAGTCAAGCAGTGTGTTGGAAACCAGACGTACTTGTTAATTTTTTGACACTTTTGGAAAAGCTTTTAAGTTGCCAAAGTCATGTGGGGGTATTAGGCCCCATGATGAAATCCCATGATGAAATCCCCTTAATTAATTCGGTACAAAAATTAATGAAGTGATCAATTATTCCACAAATCCATTATCCCAAGCTCTTTTTTTTTTTTTTATTCAGTCCGGTAAAGTCCTAACTAATTCGGATCCGACCCGCGTCGTACATCTGATTATGATGGATGAGACCTGCTTAACCTGAAACAAACCGCTTACCACTTGATCCAACCCCTTATTGATATTATCCCAAGCTTATGGTATCTTAGAAAGAGGTATCATAGCAAGTATGCGGTCATTTTTACATCCTTCCCCATTTAATTTTTCTCTAAACTTCTGCACATGTTTTCTACAATCAGTAAGGCATTTTGAGGTGAGAAGTTTAGCAAGTATGATAAAGAGGATTCAGACTGTCGTTGCAAACACGAATGAAGAGGTAAGAAAACATAATTTAACTTCTAAACATAGCCTACTCAAAACAGAAACAAGGAATGGATTTAATTGTTAAGTATGAACTGTTTGAGAAACTTTCTAACATCATAGCAAGTCCAATAAAAGTAAGGAGAAATGCTTAAGTTATGAAATCTATTATATTTGTCCAAGGGCATTTGCCTTGGGAGCATAGGTATCAGAATCGGACCGGTTTGTTTGTTCGACCGGTTGAACCGGACATAGAATCCGTCCGGTTCATGTATTGACCCAATAAAAACCAGTCGACTCGGTGGGTTTTTAACGGTTTTTTAATTGAACCGGTTATTGACCCGGCGGTTAAACCAGTTTTAATTAATAATAAAAAATTAAATGCTTATGTTAGGATTTGAACCTTGGTTAAGTGGGTGAAGGGAAACACTTTAACCACTAGGCTAAGTATTCAACTTGTGTTAGTTTATAAAAATGAATTATATTTAATAAGATAAATGTATAATATATATCAAAAATTAAAAAATATATTAAATATTAAACCAGCAATTGACCCATTGACCCAACGGTTGAACCATTGACCTGATGACCCGGGGCCTCCACCGAGTCAATCTCCAGTCCGGTTCTGATAACTATACTTGGGAGTTATAACCTTATGCTGGAGAAAGGTGCATTTTATATTTTTATAATTGTTCGTTTCATTGTCCATTCTTAAGTAATCTCTCTGTAAATTGCAGAGTATGGTATGGGAGTGAGGTATCAACTTATGGCGATGTCTACAGTTTCGGATTCCTTTTGCTGGAAATTTTCACTGCAAAGAGGCCTAATGATGAAATGTTCAATGACATTTTGAACATTCATAATTTTGCTAGTTCCCTTGTCAAAGCCTGTTAGCAGAATGCTTGACTGTGATAATCGAAATTGGAGTTGCTTGTTCTGCTGAAACACGGAGAGATCGAATGAAAATCATTGAAATTATAGTTGAATTGCAGCAATCAGTCAGAAACAAACTCCGTGGAACTGATAAAAGCTTGAACAAAAATTAAAAAATCATGTGACAGAAGATAAAAACCTTCAAGCTCCAGTACTTGTTTTTTAAAATGTTAATAATTGAGTTGCTTGTCTGCTTAATTTATAACATTAAACATAGTCCTTGTTTATTTTTTAACTCATAACTAGGAATGTTTGTATATTGGTCGTCCGCCCCCATAGAAAAATTTCAGGCTCCGCCCCTCTTGTACCATCATTATTAATTAGATGTGTTGAAAATGTTAACACTTTTTTTTTTTGAGAATTAACACCCTTTTCTTTTCTTTTCTTTTCTTTTCTTTTCTTCTTAAAAGGAGATATCATTTTGTCATATCAAGTTATTAATTCCTTGAAGAAAAAGCAAAAGATGAGAAAATTCTGAAATTGATCCCTTTTGAATATGATTGCACTTTGATTTTTCTCAACCTCTCAATATTTACTGCAAAAAGTCATCTTGAATTAGTCTTTGCATTCAAATTTGTCTGGTAGGGAATACTTTCATGTCATGCAACTAACTTGATAATTAACATTAATCTTATATCTTATATATATATATATATTTAAAACAATGTGCACTACAGGTATGGTAACTCTTTAAATGTTGAGGTCTCAAAATCTCGACAAGTGTTATGTCCATCTAATTGACACGTGTCTCAAAATAATTCTAATATTCATTAATTAAAAATTCTAATAAAATTTGATTACTAATTCTAATTCTAATTAACAATAAAATATACCATATACTAACATATAAGACCTTTGACCGGATGATAGTCCTAAACTTTCATTTAATTGTGAAATGTTAAATTAGGCAAATTCACTATTTTTTTTGCTCTTAGTAACAATTTGATTTGATTATATATGTATAGCATTTGAAAATTTAGGAGATTGTACACTGTTTAATTAAAATTTGAAAATCAATTTTTTATTCCCCACGTTCAAGAATAACAAGAGCTATATTTAGGAGATTTCCTTAAAAAAAAAGCTATATCTTCCACAAGGTAAGGTACACGGTATAATTAAAGCTAGAAATATTTACTTTTTACACGGATGTAATTACTTTTTTAGTTAGGTTTAGGGTATTTTAACAAGAAATTCCTAGAAAATTTCTTATTTCAAATCCTATATAAAGGCATCAATATGTTTAGGGTTTACCAATTCTCCTGTTCATCCAAATTTGACATGACTATTCTTTGGTTTGTTCTCTCACTTTTGTCTATTTAATTTTACATTGTTTTCTTCTCCAATTTTTTTTTATTTGTTCTCTAACCCACGAGCTTTTGGGTTGTTTTCTCACTTTTGTCTATTTTAATTTTACATTGTTTTCTTCTCCAATTTTTTTTATTTGTTCCCTAACCCACGAGTTTTGAATTGATGTGAAAGCGTAAACAAATAGTTACTTTAAACCACTTAATTTTTGTTCAAAACTTTATTGTGTTGACAAAGCAATGACTCTATTGGAAAAGAGCCAAAACGGATTAGAGGAGGAAAGAGAGAAATTTCGAGAATTTAGAAATTTTGTTTGGGATAAAAGTTTTGACATATCTGATAAGTGTAAGGAATTTGATGTTTATGGTTCACGTGTTAAAAGACTAAAACTTGATTAAGGTCTTAATTATTTGTCATGTTGAACCATTGAGAATCAAAACTATTTTAATTGTCTTTTGATATTTATATGCGATGTCTTGCAATTTTTGGGTCTATTTGGTTGGTTTATTAAAAAGTTTGATGCCTACGATCTTTTTTGGATCTACTTTCATATGGAGTACTATTTAATTTTTTTGAAGGACAAAATAGCGTTAAATCTTTAGTCTTGCTATAAGTAATCCGATTACCGACATTCAGTAAGACGATAAGATGATTACCAGAAGACGATTTCCCGACCTCGCACTCAATACCCAAACCCCTTTTACTACCGCTAACAACCGCCAACCCTTTTAATTGATTCCCTATCATTTGGGTTATAAATATGAATTAGCATTATAATAATTATAAATAAAATAAAAGTAGCTATATTTTCCTCAAAAAAGTAGCTATTTTGTATTATTATTTTCCACTATCATCCATGCCTTCCAGCAGATTAACCACAAGGAATATATGAATAATATCAATAATTTTGCTTTGATGAATTAATTAGTATGAGATTTGCTCCCCTTTCCTTATCAAATTAAATCAAACTTTGTTTAGTTATAGTATAATAATAAAATTAATTCCAATTCTGTATTGATTACATATATATATATATATATAAGATTTACACTTGGCCTTCATTTCCTCTCAAAAATTAATTAGTATGAGATTTGCTCTCATTCCCTCATCAAATTAAATCAAACTTTGTTTAGTTAGAGTAACAATATAATTCTAAAACCATTTTGATTTTATAATAATAAGATTCATACTTGGCATTCATTGTCCTTGCCTTCTTGACATATAGGTTACGTGTCAAAACGATCTCTCTTCAAATTAAATCAAACTTTAATTGGAGTAACAATTAAAAGCTTAATATATTGTTATTAAAATCTTATATATCTTATATATATTTAAAACACTGTCCCATACGAGAATGGTAACTCATTAAATATTGAGACCTCTAAATCTCGACAAGTGTTATACCCCATTGATTGACACGTGTCTATACTTAAAAATTATTTATTTAATATTTTATATGTTAAACTATTTAAATTAATTAATATTATTGACTTAAATTTCAATACTAATGGAATGATTTTTTGAATTACTATTTACCGAAATTTCTATGCAATTTCTATATTTCCAACGACAATAGTTTCTATTTACAATGAATAATAAATGTTAATTGGTTCCAATCTCCATAATTATTGACCTTTTTCTACCACTATCTTAATTCAATTAGCTATATTATTACTAATTCAATAAAGGCACAATTAATCATGTTATTATCAAGCATATCTCTTTAATTTCTTTAAAATGATAAAAATAATCAAATCAAAGTATCTATATTCAAAAAGTAAATATTTTCATTTCCTCCATATTTTCCAATTTCATTTTGCTTTTATTTTCTTTATATTTAAATTTAAATATGAGAAAGTAAATAAGATCTCTCAAAGAAGAAAGTAAATAAGAAATAATAAAATGTAAAATGTAGGATCTTTGACCGGACCTTCACCTTAGTACAAACTTTCCTTTAATTGTTAAATGCTAAATTAGGCAATTCTTATTCACTAATTTTTTGCTCTTAGTAACAATTTGATTTGATTATATATGTACCTAAAAAAAGTAGTATTTGATTTGATTTTGAATTCTAAATCAATCAGTTTTAATGAATTTTTCCTCATATTAAGGACTTTGATTTGCTTTGAATATTTTCATAACAAATCAATTACAATTAATGTAAAAAGTACAATAATTACGTTTTATTCTCACGTAATTCGTTTTAATTTCTAACAATCAATTTCTTCATCAATTTTATCTTACACAAAACCTTCCGTTGCCATAATTAATTGAGTACATTACTATAAGAAAATCAAAAGTTCTCATAATTATTTTTTATTCTAATATTTGCTTAATTGTTTTCCATAAATCAATTCAATTTTTATTCATTTATGTACTCCCGTAATTTTATAAATTAACAATTAATAGTATTTGATTCATTTTCATTGTTCGTTCAAATAAAAAATTACAGGATTTCATAATCAGTAATTAATGTAATTATTATTACCTAAATTTTCAAATTAAGTCATCCCCTTATATAAACACCAACGTATTCCAGTTTTTGAACATAATCTTCTCTTTTCTTTTCTTTTTTCTTTCTATTCACATTGGATTTTTAAGTGTAAGTTTGCTTTCTCTCTTCTTCTTCTTCTTTCCTTTTCCTTTTTGTTTATATATGTGCTCTCATTGATTACAATTGTTATTTTAAGCCATTATTGTCTTTCATTGATGGTGTCAAATGATTAAAGAATGCGTAATCGGCTAAATAGTATTGTTGTTTAACAATTTTTTATTAGTTCTTTTTTCTTCTTCATCTATGTAATTTTCCATATATTTTTAGGATTATTCTCCATATATGTATATGTATATTATGAAAACAGTTTATATTCTTTCTATTTTATCGTTTCTTATAGTCTTATTTCTTATTTTTCTCTTGAAGTCATGGAAATTATTCTTTATTTTCATGATTTTTTTTTGCTATAAAATATTAGTTCCTTCAAAACTTCTTTTTCTTTCTCTACCTAGGGTTTACTCTAAAATAGAACTTTATTATAAAAAATATTATGATTCGATTTGGATGAATGATTTGAGGGATATTATTTCATTTAGTAATAATTTGATAATTTTGTTGCTGAAATAATTTGATAATTTTATTTCATAATCTTTATGTATATTATTTTAAATGCATGTATAAAAAAACATAATTGACAAAAAAACTAATAACTATATTTTTATATTGTATTTATTCATTTCAATTGAAGCGGCAATTATTACTTTGGTTAAATGCAATTTTCAATGTACCGAAAAAATAAAATGCAATTTTCAATCACAATGTACCGTGTACAATTGAAAATTAAATAACTCTTACCTATTCAATTTGAATTATGTTTGACAAATTTGTTTTGATCATTATCATCACTTTTTTTAAGGAAATTATTTCACTATTTATATTAATCAAATTTGGATTAATAATAGTTTAAATGATTATTTCTTTATTTGATTGAATTCTCAATGTAAATCATCATTCACTTTTTTTGGGTACAATGTAAATAATCATTTTAAATCAGCGTTTCTTTAGGCAATTAGCTTGAAATTAAAGTTGTAACATAATTATTTTATTTAAGGTAAAGATAGTAACATAATTAAATAATCAAGTTACCGTGTAAATTACATTGAGTAATAACTATGATACCTCCTACTTGGGTTCCACTTCCATATTTTATTAGTTGTGGATAAACTCAAAAAACAATATTTACCAAAATTCTAACTCAAATAATTTTGCTAAAATTTACATTTAATTTTTTTTTGGTTTTAATAGAATAAGGTAGGTTTTTTTTTTTTTGCAAAATTTATTTCATACAGTACAAGCAAAGCAATTCACTTAAAATTTTGCTAAATTGCAAATTAACTTTTAAGAACATCATAAATTCCATCCTCAATGAATTTGAATTAGCCAAATTGTCAATATTGCTAAGAAATTAAACGTACCTCTATTGTTAAGAAATTTTGTATCCTAATTAATTGATATAAGTATAATTTTTCTTTAATTGATGTTGTTTAGGTGTGACAATGATAAAAAGATCAGTCCATGGATATAAATAATCAAATACTAACTTTTACATTATCAAAATATATCAAATAAACATATTGATTTATTTGAATAAAAATTATTTTAAAATTATTTGTTACAAATTATTTAGCATTATGTTTGGGTATCAACTAATTAATTAGTAATGAATATTTTCCAAATCAAACCAACGTTGATATTTTAAATTGATTGGGTTTTAAAGGTTTGTTTTAATTCTCTGTTTAGGTCTAACTCATCCATTTATTTTTAGTTTTGATCAATTTTGTATCAATTTTTTGTTTTAATCTTTTGCTGATTTTATTTTTTCAATCTTTGAAAAATATGAAGCTTGGATCTAGAATGGAAGCTATTGGTACAATTGTGAAGACTTTTTGACTATGTTCAATTACATTTTTGGTGGAAATCATCACTAGCTATACAAGTTTTTCATTGATAATGTCCAAATTCAAGTCTAAACTCGCTCTCTCAAAGCTATGATTACAATCAACCATTTTTTTTTATTAATTTAGTCCTCTGCTTCTTCCCTATACCTCATTGTTGATAGAAAATAATTATGTAATAGTCTTATCTTTTTTTTCCTTTTTGTAGTTTCTTATATGTTTAGGATTCATCTCCATGTATATATCAAGAAATCAGTTTTTGTTGTATATTTTTTACTATAAAGAGTTCATAAGTAATACGGATTTGAATCAAAGTGTTAGATAAGTTTTATTTAATTTCTTTCAAGGAATCAAGTACCATAGAATTGAAAGGAAACTCTTTTGCAAAACATTAGATGACCAAAATATACCAGTGTAGCTTTCTGTAAATTATGATAGAGGAGAAACCTATGAAATGAAAATTGCTTTCTATCATGGCTTTTGAGATGTAATATTAGGTAATCTGATTTATAAAATTTTGAATGTTTGTATATAGCTAACTCCATCAATCAAGTAATTAGTGTTAATTAAAATAATACAGAATTATGTCATGAATTTCTAATTTTTCAGAATAAGTAAAGTTTTCAATTTTAATTACCATTATCAATCAAGTAAATAAATATTTGAATTTTTAATTTTGAATTTTTTTAATTTATACTATCAATTAATTAATCAACAAATCAGTTAGCAGTATATTTTGGGTCTTGCCAATTTCAACGTTAAGTAAAATTAATGAGTATTTAATGAATTTATGTACTCAATTACTTAATAGAAAAGCATAAAAAAAATCCAATTAAGCCCAAAAAAATTCCATTTTTCAATCAATTGTCGTTTAGTTTTTATAATTTTCAAGGAAAGTTATATAAATGGTATGCAGTAGATAAAGTCATCTGGGTGGAAAAATCAACTTAACATGGTGATTGAGCAAATAATACAAGCAAATTAGCGTGTTGATTTCGATGGGAAATTGATAAGTCAAACAAATTAATTAATGATTCCTCCAAAACAAATCAATTAGTCAAAAAAAATTAATTGATAAAGTCTATTTTTTTAATAAAATTCTCTATTTCTCAATAGTTCCCCTGGTAAATAAAATGAGTTGGATCTTAGAGGAGCGGATCTTAGTAACTCAAAATCTCTACAATAATGGTGTATCAAATAATTACTCAAACTTCTCATGCATATTTCAGACAAAGTAATGAAGATAAGAGTCGTTTTGTATAAGGTAATAAAACAGTTGAGAATAATATTACCACATTCATAATCGATTCTCTAAGATGTCTAACGTGACTCTCCTAAAAGCGTATGAGGGAATATGCAAAAGTTAAATAATTAATGTTATTAAAAAGTTTGAAAAGATCTCTAGAAAATTAAGTCACTAAAAAATTTTCTAAGTTTTTTAAAAAAACTTACAATGTTAATCCACTATCGGTGGAGTTTAGCAGATTGCAAATGTGAGGTTAAAGGGTTGACATTGTCTTTTTAGATAAAATTTAAATATTTAATACACTATTAATTAAGAAATAATTATATTACTATACTAACATTTCTAAGAATACAAGGTTACTTAAAAATTCTAAGAATGTGAGGTTACTAAATTTATGTAGATTTCTAAGAAATTTTGATAACATATACCTTTTTCATTAAATTTGGTAACCTTCAATATTAATGATAGCTTAGTAAAATTGCTTGCATAATATTAATGATAGTTTAGTAAAATTTCTAAAAATGTAAGGTAAGTAAATTTTCCAAGGAAGAGTGGTTACTAATTTTAAGTAGGATTCCAAACAATTTTAATATCATATATGTACCCTTTTTTTGTTATTATATACAGTAAAATTTCTATAAATTAATAATGTTAGGACCATGAAAATTTATTAATTTAGAGAGTTATTATTTAATCCATAAATTAATAAAATATTAATTTAAAGAGTTTTTTTATTCCATAATATAAATTTTTGATTATATAAATCAATATAACTAATATACATAAATATGTATTCATTGTTTTAAGTATTCAAACCATTGACTAATTAAATAAAATTTAATACTTTACATAAATGAATACATGTTCATTGTACGAGTTATAAATGAAATTATGTTCATTACACTTACAATACACATTCAACGTACAAATATACAAATTTAATACATATTCGTTGATTATATAAATATAAATATAATATAGATGCATATATGTATTAATTCTTCATATTGTTTTTAGTGTTCAAACTATTGACTATAAGTACTCTTCAGAATTTTTTGTTGCAGTTCGAAAAGACAACACTAGAACTTTTAAGTGCAATAGGAAGAATTAGAGATGAAATCCAATCAGATTTAAATTTCATGAAAAAACAAACAACAATAGATTCATATTTTACTAAATTGTCTTAGATATATATATGTAAATTTTAGAGAATTATTAATTTATAATATTGATGGGACTATATATATATATATAAGGGTTTTTATAAAAATTATTATCTTATTAATTTATCGAAATTACTAATTTTTATAACTGGCCCAAGTCGGGACTGGAGTAAAATATTATTTTAAAGAGGTTATTAATTTATCGAGTATTAATTTATGGAAGTTTTACTGTAGTATGAAAAGTTAAACAATGCACTGTAAGTGGAATTTAGCAGACTGCTCATCCGAGGTCAAAGGGTTGACATGTGTTCCCTTAGAGAATAATTTTGAATATTAGGGTTTAGGAAAAAAAAACATAATATGATTTCAAAAATTCATAATAATTTCTAAAAATTTTATAATAAAGTAACTAAAAAAACTTAAAGTGGTTACTATAAAATTTAATGCGGTCACTAAAATACGTAATAAGATTTTCAAAAGGCTTATAGGATTAATCAAAACTTAATAATAAGGTTGTATATTAAAAACCTTAATATGGTTCCTAAAAAAACTTAATAAGGTTATTAAAAAACTTAAAGTTTAGAAGATTATTAAAATAAATTGATAATATTACTAAAAGTTTAATATTAAAGTTTAGTATTAGGCATTTGATATTAAAAAATATGGGTCTGGCTCCAGTCCATAACACTAAGTACAATAATTTCCAATGCACCTTTATTTTTGCCACATATCCAGTTAAACTTTTAACAGATATGATCTTATCCTTGAATATTTCCAAATCAAAATCAATTATTATCAATGATATTTCATATTCATTTACTTTATATAAATCTATGCACTAAATCATTCAATTCAATTAAATTTTTAGTTTTAAATATTCATTTTCACTAATATTCAAATCAGTCAAAATCAATTCATTCCTTTTTATTTCACTTTACAAACCGATCAAGAATTTTTTTTGTTCGAATTTACCTAATAAGGTAGAGCAATAATATGCATATATTTAATTTAAAGGCACAATGTGATAAGTTTGAACAAAGTTAATTTGATGGAATAATTAATAAAAGGATAATTTTAAAATTAGAGATTTAGGGTAATACTACTTGCTCCACCAAATTATCTCAAGTAGCACATTGATAATCATTGCTACATTATCGCAATAAATATCCAGAATTTTAATACTTATAAAGTTTTATAAAGTTTGTTTTCATGAAAAGTAATGGCTAAACCTATGCCACACCAGGTGGGAAAAAATGATATGAAGCTTTGATGGTGTAAAACGTATTTGTGTATCAATTGACAATTAAATTTCTTAGTATAGGTGAAAAACTTGAAAGAAACAATTATATAGGAACGAGGTGCTATAAATTTATAAATTTAAGAAAATAGGAAATAGAAATCAACATGGGAAATTTTTCTCATACATATTTCACATTTCACATAAGTTAAAAGATGAAGTTAAGAGTCGTTTGGTTTAAAATAATACAATTTTACCACCTTCATGATTGGTTATCAAAGATGCTTTTTTTTTTTTTGCCAAGATCAAAGATGCCTATTTGGATCTTCTAAAAAGGTATAGGGGAAATGTGCCATCTTATAAAAACTTTAATGAACTTTAAAAAGTTTGAAAAAAAAAATTGAGTAAAAGTTACTAAAAAACTTTATAAGTTTTTTTTGGCACAAAAACTTCTTAACTCGCTTATGGAGTCCAAAATTTACACTGATAGTGTATTGTATAATAATCCTACAAGAAAATTTATACAATACACCGTAAGTGGAGTTTAGCAGACTGCACGTGCGGAGTTTAACTTTAAGGGTTGACATGTGTACCCTCATGGAATATGTATTAATATTAAATATTTAATCATAAAATGGGGTATGTGTCAACTTCTTAATCTGCTTATGGAGTTCAAAATTTACACTGACAGTGTATTGTATAATAATCCTACAAGAAAATTTATACAACCGTCAGTGGAGCTTAGCAGACTGCACGTGCGGGGTTTAACTTTAAGGGTTGACATGTGTACCCTTAGGGAATATAGAGGTATGTATCAACTTCTTAATCTGCTTATGGAGTCCAAAATTTACACTGACAATGTATTGTATAATAATCCTTTAAGAAAAATTATACAATACCCGTCAGTGGATTTTAGTAGACTGCACGTGCATGATTTAAGAGTTGACATGTGTCCCCTTAGGGAATATGTATTAATATTAAATATATAATTAATTATGAAATGGGGCATGTGTCAACTTCTTAACCAGCTTATGGCGTCCAAAATTTATACTGACAGTGTATTGTATAATAATCATGTAAGAAAAATTATACAATATACCGTTAGCGGAGTTTAGCAGACTGCACACGCGGGGTTGGAGGGTTGACATGTATCCCCTTAGGGAATATGTATATTTTATATTTAATTAATTATGAAATAGGGTATGTGTCAACTCCTTAACGTGCTTATGAAGTCCAAAATTTATAATGATAGTGTGTTGTATAATAATCCTATAAAAAAATTAGACAATACACCGTCAGTGGAGTTTAGCATACTGCACGTGCACGGTTTAGGGGTTGACATGTGTCCCCTTAAGGAATATGTATTAATTTTAAGTATTTAATTAATTATGAAATGTGGTATGTTTCAACTTCTTAACCCACTTATGGAGTCCAAAATTTACATTGACAGTGTATTGTATAATGATCCTTATTATAAAGCTTACAATGTTATTAAGATAGGAAAATTATATCATCCATTGTCAGTAGAGTTTAGCAGATGCGGGGTTAAAAGGTTGACATGTGCCTTTTTAGGGTATATTTTCAATATTAAAAACACTATTAATTAAGTAATAAAGTATATGTGTTAGTTTTTCAGTCCATTTGTAGTGTAAAAACTCTACTAACAATGTATCAAATGATTGTCGAGAAAATGGTGTATGTATTACTTTTTTAACCTACGTGTACAATATGAAAATTCCACTGACGTTGTATTAAATAATTATTCATTAAAAAGAAATAATAATGCTTTTCTACAAATTATAAAGATTTAGTAAAAAAAATATTTAGTAATATTTTTCAACAAATTTTAAACGTTTTACATAGTATGGGTAATATAAAGATTTAGTAATACTTTTTTTGTTTAATTTTACAATGCAACTAAACTTTCATTACAAAATAATGTTCATTCCTTATAAAGTTTGCTGCTAACTAAAATTGAAATATTATATAACTAATGAATTATTCATAAATAAATTATAATTTTAAATATTTACTTTAAATTTGAACAAATCCCGATGCGTAGCACGGGTTCTAACCTAGTATATATTTAAAACAATGTACACTATAAGTATTGTAACTCTTTAAATGTTGAGGGCTCCAAATCTCGACAAGTGTCATGTCCAGTTAATCGACATGTGTCTCTAAATAATTCTAATATTCATTATTGATTAAAAAAAAGTCTTTGGTATATTTTAAGAAAGAACAATAGTTTCTCTCACAAATTTTTAAGATTTTAATTGAAAAGTAAATAATTCTAACTATTGACTTTTTTTTTGGTAATAAATTATTGACTATATATCTTATATATAAGCCTTTACTATATTTAGAGAAACAACCATATAAATTTATAAGGCATTCCTTTTGGTAATAAATTTTTATATTTTATTTAAAAATAATTATTATTTCAAATGAATTTATATAAGATATACATATATTTATTTTTAGCATATTTAAATTAAATTAATTAGTAATATTTTAATTCCATTCTTTTTATATATATTAATATTATTTACGTAATTCAATCATAATTTTTGTATTTAAGAATATATTTATTAATTATTACATGTCTAAAATTAAATAAATTATTTTATTTAATTTAAAAATATCTAAATGAAACTAATCAATTATTATT
>AWWV01005760.1:0-10749 GCA_001974805.1 Corchorus capsularis | reverse complement strand
TGTTTTATATGTATCACATTTAATTCAAAATAAATTGGTTAGATTAAACTATTTAAACTAATTTATCAATTTTTTAATATATCTTTGAATATAATTGCTCTTTGTTCGTAGTAAAAAGAAAGATATTTTAATTCAATAATTTGGTCAATTACTATAGGCTTGCATTCATTAAAAAAAGAATTTATTCGAATTAACATTTAGTCATACTTTTTTGCTTCTATGTAGTCAATTAAGAGAGTAAGTTTATTTTATGCAATAGAGTAAAAGTCCATTATTTAAAATTAAAAATTATAGCGAATGAAATGATCAATTAGGTATACTTTGTCCAAACTAAAAAGAAAAAAAAAGTCATCTGTAGAAAACCAAAGCATTAATTAAAATATTTTAATAATTAAGTCTGATAATGATTTACTTATTAAAAAATTTCTTAGAGTTTAAAGTTTAATCGGTTGTACTATATAGTATTTATCTGATTCCCATAAATTAAAGCATGTTAAGCAATATATATTATTTTTTGCTAAAAAAAAAGAAATATATATTATATTAGGGCGCCCATGTTCATATATTTATTTAAGTTTGTCAAAGTGTTCTCTTTTCTTCTCGAAAGAGATTTCTTTCATTTGTATATGCATTAATTAATTCAGAGCATTTTATCTTTATATTTTTCCTCTTTATAGTGAAAGATCACGGAAAAAGGCAAAAACCAATATATGGAGATTAAAAAAAATGTCAATAAAGTTGTAACTCACAATATTAGATTATAAGAACCTTGAATGTATTATGGGTGATCTCTTTTGTAGTATTAGTACTCATTTATAGTTTTAAATTTTAATTGTCTAAAATTTTTATTTTCAATTAAAACGAGAGTTGATATTTTCAATAATATAACACCTTAACATAGGGGGAGATTATAAATTAGGGGTTTCAGTTTTGATTTGGGACTTTGGATAGTACACCGATGAAACATTATTGCTGGGAATTGAGCCTTTCGATGTATATCCAAAAGACAAAATTCTTTGTCTTTTCCTTCGTGTTCCTATTTTACATTACCCAAACTTTTTTCCCCTACTTTATTTTAATGCTTGAATTATTTGATTCAAAATGATTTAAAGATATTAAAGTTCTTCAAGTAATCAATTGGAAATCTACAATACCAATACCAATTTTGCCTTTTGTTACTCTATAAGGATTTTATCAATACAAAGCGAATCAAAATGTTAGAGGAGAGGGAAAGAGTGGAGAACAAAACTCATAGAGAAAACTGTCTAAAAGTTAGTTTTAATTGATTATTTCTTTTTGGTAAATTGTTTTATTTTAACAAGTTTATTTATAACATAGATAAATAATTAGGAAATTATAAAGTAGGATAGAGTAAAAGGTTTGGAACTAGAAGTGATATCTATGATAAATTATGTTCTCTTGAAGTTAATAAATATAATTAAGAGAAGTTAAAGAAATGAGTTAATCAATTAGGATTTATGAACTTCTCTTCTTTTTTTTCTTTTAACTCATGAGTGATGACATTAACAAAAAAAAAAGTTCTTTGTTTGTTATAGTTGGAGAAAGTTCAATTTCTCAATGGCCAAAGAAACGTCTATGAATTAGTAATTAGGAAAATGATATTTTTCAAACCAATTTGTACACAGTATTTTTATACTTCTTTACATTGTATTAGGTTTAGATAAAATTTCATTAAAATTTGATTTACAAATAATTAAGGATGCGTCTAATTGAGTTGTGAGATTTATGTTTGAGGATTGCAATTGTGAAATTAGCATTGTGGTGTGGGATTAGAATGACAATATAATAAGAATAAAACTGTTCAAAATCTTCATGAAAGCCCAAGGTTCAATAAAAAAAACATACTACTCCGTATACAATACATGTATATAAAATTGAAGTTAAACAAAAAGAATAAATTGATAAAAATAAAAAGCTTTATTTTCAAAAAATAGAAATAAAAAGCTTTAGAAGTTATTAACGTTGAAGTTATAACCTTAATTTTTTTTTAAAACCTCTAAAGTTTTTTTATAACTGGTTATTTGGCTTATTAAATTTTTTTATAGTAAAGGAAAGTGGTACTATTAATTATTGATAAAAAATTACTTAAGATTACTTAATTTGTTGATATTATCAAAGTATTCTTTCATAACTTTTAACCTTTATTATTGATAAAGTTTACTATTAAAGTTATTCAATTTGTTGAGCCTTAAAAGAAAAATGACCCTTGAACTATCACCAAAGGGACAAAATGACTCCTAAACTTTTGATTAAGCCAATTAAGCCCTCCAATATCAATTTTGGGACAATTTAGTATATACAAATAAAAATACACCATTAATTATTCCAAAAAAAAATAGACCATTAATATCTCGAGTTTTATTGTATCTCTTATGATAATTACTATTAATTGTAATGTATAAGTTTTCATTATTCAAAATAGAATAAAACACTTAGTAAAATTTATGAGTTGATGAACTATTATGTACATAATATATATATATATATATATATATATATTAAAATTAAAAAGTTATTATCATTGATAAATATATAATAAAAACGCAAATTACGAATAACCAAATTTTAAAATTTTACAAAGAAATATATTTGTTGACAACACTTAATTATACTTTTCTTTAGTACTAGGGGAGATGACTTTTCATTGGTCACATTTGATGACGAAGACGAGAACTTTAATGAACTTACAAAATACTGTCAACAAAAAATATTAAAATAGAGAAAGTTTAGAATGGCAATTTTTTTATAGACTATTAAGCACATACTATTTATTATATACTTATTTCATTTGGATTTGAATTTTTTAAATTTTATATGATTTATAAAAATTCATGTTATATTACAAATTAATATGCTATTTATTATATATTTTTTTATCAAACTATTATATATTTATTATTTTAATTATTAATGGTTTATAAATCAATAACAATCGTGCAACGCGCGTGCATTTACTAGTATATATATATATATATATATATATATATATGAATTGAAATTACATTAACATGTGTTTTATTGGTTGGTTGTGCTATTGTAACAGCAATCACCTCTTCCAGAAAATGAGAGGAAACTCCAGGGCCTCTCCTTGTTATGAACTTTAAAATGTAAACAGGGTGACAAGTATGACTACGAAGCTGAAATATAACTACGATTGCTCTAAAATAATGGAAGCTTCCACCATCTACCAAGGTTGAGTGTCAATACACTCTTCCCATTTGGATATATTGTGTGATTTATTTACTCAGGTTTTCGGCAGGTAATGATTGCGAACTTGATCACACCCTTCTTGAACCCTTCAATCATCAATGGCATCACCAATGCTCCTTTTATGGTTTTTAATCCTAATCAACTCGCAATAAAGAGAGATATCAAGATACAGAAATTAGGAACAAGAGGCAGAAAGAATGCTTAAGATTATCCCCCAGTTTCTGAGTGCATGTATGTAAGTATAACCGAACCTAAAAATGAGCAAAACAACTGTTAAATCTTCTTCCCATTCACTAAAACAACTTTTGATTACTGGAAAAAGCTAACTTCATAATAATCTACATTACTAATAATACTCTCCTATCAGCTTACTTAAAAGAGTAATTGTTAGGGAATTAGTCCATTGATGTACCCATGTATAAAAAGACTAAAGCAGAGGAAGGAATATATATTACTCCATATAATTGAAAGCAAAGCTAGAGTTAATTACCACTACGTAGCAGTGATGTGAACCCCTTCCATGTTAATGCAGAGCGTATCACTGCTGGCCAAAACGGAGCAACATTCTCAGACCAATCAGCTGCTTTTATATCCTGAATTGACGATTGAAAGTTGATTGTGTCAGAAATGCAGAAGTTAAACATTTTCACCCTCTTAAGTTATAAGTGAGACGAAAAGACCAGATTGTTGAATCCATCATATCTGCTCAGGGTTTTAGCCAATTCATTCAATCATATTTTAGCCAATTCAAGGAAGTAATTACCTGGAGAGATAGGGACTGAAGTAATTTGACATAATCAGCAGTGGAACACCACTCCGGTAAATAATAAGCATTACATATTCTATCAAGTAGCTTTTTCTCCCATGGCTCCAAAGACTCCTCAGAGGGACCAAGATCCCTATGGCACCACGTTACTATTATTATTGTGCCTCCGGGAGCTGCAACTCGGACCAACTCATTAACAAACTGCCAGTTTTTTAAGGCACTGAAAAATTAGCTAAGAAAATACAAGCATGGATGCCAGAGTCCATTTGGCTTGACAAGTTAAACTTGAAAGTAGAAATTATATTCTCATTAGGGCAAAACAAAACAGACCTTAGCTTTGTCAGGCATGTGTTCACCACTTTCCATAGACCAAACGAGATCAAAATACCCATCAGGGAATGGTTGCTTCAAAGCATCTGCAACTTGAAAAGACGCCTGCCAATATGGCAGCAGTGTTATATTAAGCATGTACATCTTTCCAACAACAAAACTTAACAATTGCAAAGATGTTATGGTCATAGAGAAACAAAAACAATTAACTGAAAACTGATATTAATGTTGTCAATGTAACAGGAAAAAGAGAATTAAAGGGGGATTGGAATATACTGAAATCTAGGAAGAAAGAGTTGTGAACATACTCTGTCTGCTAATCCTTGAGCTTGAGCAAGAACATTGGCCCTTCCAGCTTGAACAGGACTCAAAGTAATGCCTTGGCATTTGGCCCCATATTTCTTTGCTAGGTATCTCGAGCTGCCTCCAATCCCACACCCCACATCAACTATTCTCTTGGGCTGCTTCGCTGGATCCTCTGAAAATACCAAAAATTCAGAGGTAAAGAAAACAAATTTCATATTTACAGTTATTGCAAATAATTTTTTCGGATTAATCAAGGGTATCCTCAAAGCCAGGGTGGCCTAAGATTAAACCCTTTTGAAACCGGGAGCATAACAGGTTTTGGAATATTGGGTATGACTGAAAGTCTGAAATGTCCTATTAAGTAGTAATAATTACTAATACTACCATGCTAACACTACAGTCTACAGAATCTGTGAATTCTTTGTCTCTAAGCAAAGGTTATACCTTTGCTAATTGCTTCAATTAATACTGAAGAAGATAAAATTACAATATTAATTTTTTTATTCTTGAGTTTTTTTTATTTTTTTTTCATTTAAATTACATTGTATAGTATTCACAATTTAATGTGCACCAACAACAATTCAGTCATAAATGTTAGCAGCAGAGAATGCTATTTGGACCCAAAAAACTTGAGAAGGGAATCTTGGTAGCTACTTGGACCACAGATTGGTTACAATTCATCCAAAAATGTCAAAATCTCAAAAACCCAAATATATGGGAATTTATTAATTAGCTGCCTACCAAGTACCAAAAAATTATGACGTACTTGGATTGAAAAATGGATTATGAAGCCAAACTAAGTTTAAAGTAGTCATTACTATATATAATATAATCTGGCCAAAAAAAAAGTACTATAATGAATTTTTAAAAATAATATATTCATTCAGATTAAGAAACTAACCATCAAATTCAAAAGTCAAAGCTAACCGTAAAATAAATAAAAAAAAAACTTTTAAAATAGCCGTCGTTCGTTGTAACTTGTAATCTAGTTACAACTTGTACAACCCTTTTCATGACATCGACATGATTCTCTGAACAAAACCAAAATCCTGGGAAACTCCGCCATTACTTGGACCAATAGAAAAACGATACGTGGATATGCAAAATAAACATAAATAAATTGTACTGAAAAGTAACGAACCCGATAAACCAGCAAAACGGAGCGATTCTTCAATCATTCGGATCTGGGCGGCTCGATGATCCGCACCCGAGGCATCGGAATCCAGGTCGTAAAAGCCATGGTGCATATGGTCACCCCAAATATCTTCCCATAATCCCGACGACTCGTCGTAAAAACCCGCTATCCCTTCTTGCAACGTACGGGCGTCCGAGGAGGCAGCCGCGCTCACACGTGTCGACATGAAGCGTACGGAGGGTTGGCACCTACGCCAGGAGGCGGAGGAGGAAGGAACGGGAAGCGAAGGGCGGTGGGACGGGTGAGGGAAGTGGAGGAGTAGGGTGCTTGAAGTTCGGAAGGCGGAAGCAGCCATTTTATATCTATTTATAGTAAAGTATTTTACGGAGTCGTAGAGTTGAGTTAGATGGTGGCAGTTTGGTGATTAGAGGACTGTTTGAAGGGTAAAAAGGGGAGGAGGGGAGGAGGAATCGTCGAAGGCTACTTGCAGGCGGGATGGAGGAAGATAATATAAAAAAAGTAAAAATAAAAATTAGGGGGCACTCAGGTGCATATATATATATATATAGTATGGGGCGAATTAAAGAGTGATGATTGGTAGGTAGAATATGGGTGGGGATTAGCTAATTTATTGTCTCTCCGTCTCCGACGCCATTATTTATTTTTATTTTATTTTCTTGTATTGGATATCTTGTATGTACCACATCGGTCTTATTAATTCGGAGTAAAGTTGCGTCCGACTCATATAAGGAAATTCTTCAAATAAATTGGTTTTGGCATTTATAAGACTCGAACATGAGACATTGTCTACGAAGCATTTAGTTCGTTCCATCCAATCCAAGGAGAAATTATTAGATAAACTAGTTTCATCACGTCATTTATAGCTCAACCGACAACTCAAAATTATTTCTTAAATTTAAATACAAATTTAACATCAGATTTAGCCCCAAGTTCCACTAAATGAGACTTATTAGGTAAGTATAGAAATTTAGGATATTGACTTGGTGACGTTTTAGGTTGCGTTTAATAGAGCGGTGCAATTGGCTCCGTTTGAACTGAGATTGTGAGATTAAACACTGTACATATCAGATTGGATATTATACAGATGAGATTATAATCAGCGATAAAAACGGAGATGTTGAGTGAAAACAACGATGGTTGAGAATAGAATGTAAAATAATCATTGAGGGTATTTGTATTTTTAAATTATTTACAAAAATCTAACAAAAAACAAGAGAGGAGAAATATAAAGAAAAGAAAAGTGTCACACTAAAATATCTCAAAAAAAAAAAAGGAGAAAAAGAAAACAAACGAAAAGGGGCATAGCACATAAAGACAAAAAAAAATTCAGAAGAAGACCTTAAAAAGAAAAAAAAATGCAAAAGGAGGGGGGGAAGGGGGGGGGGGGCATAGCAATGAATCGGTCCCTGGAGCATTTTGTAATGGGGTTTGCTATTTACCGCCTCCCTTTTGTTAAATACCGCCCTCCTTTTTTAGAATTTTTGACACTTTTGCCCTTTACTCCATTTTGTTATATTTCAAATCCTCTGAAATCCCCAAGCTAATTACTAACGTGAAAGAAGCCGAAAACTCCGAAAAATGGACGATAACATGGGTTCGCCGAATGAGGTAAAGAATCTGTAAATTTTTGTTTTTTTTGGCTGTTTTAGTCCTAGCCGCCCATTTTGGGCGGCCTACCATGGGCAAGCCTACCAAAGGCGGCAAACCAGATTTTTTAAAATTATGTTTAGTAATTAGTTTTTTAATATTTTTAATATTAATTTGTTTATGATTAATTTTAATTAGTTACTTAGTTTATTAGTTTATGTTTAATTAGTATATAATTAGTTTATAATTAATTAGTATTTAATTAGTTTATGATTAATTAATTAATGATATTGGTAATTAAATTTTGCAGGTTGAATTAGAAGATTTTAATAGTGATGGTCTTGATTACAGTTCAGCATTCATGACTGATGAAACTTTTCTCACCGATGATGCTGCAATTCAATGGGCCAAAGATATTGCAGTTATTTATCATTTCCATTTAGTAATTTCTTCACATAAAGATGGCGGTAAGAAGAAGTTACTAAGATGTAACCGTGGTGAACGGTACAGGGTTTGTTGAGAGACTTAGATGCCGCCGTGAGAAAGAATACGAAGACCAAGGCATGTAAATGCCCATTCCGGATTAAGGTCCAAGAAATACGTGAGTGTGGACGTTGGAGGATTGTAACATATCCTGGTATAAAGGGTATGCACAACCATGCTTTGTGTCTTTATCCGGAGGGACTCCGACAGATGAGCGGACTCAGTGAACCATCAAAGAAACTTGCGCGGGACATGAAGCTATCAAAGCCGTCTACTGTTCACGCGGCTATTATGGATCAACATCCAGAGGACTACGTAACCAGAAAACAAGTCTACAACTATAGACGTGTTCACCGTGAGGAGGAAGCTGAGGGTCGAGATGTTATGGGTCAGTTTTTCAATCAAGCAATGGAAAACTACTATGTATGTAATGTATGTGCTGAATCGGAGACTGGAGTTGTGACTCATCTTTTCTGCGCACATCCAGAATCAGTCGCTTTATTCAGAAACTTCCCCTTGTTTATTGGCATGGATGCAACCTACAAAACCAACCAGTACAAGATGCCTTTTTTTGAAATGACGGGGATGACTCCATGCAACAAGAACTTCATGATAGCATATGCAATTATGAAGACTGAGTCGGAGGACAGTTATCGTTGGGTCTTGCAGAACTTGAGAGTGTTGATTGGGGATGATGTGCACCCCGCTGCTATTGTTACTGATCGGGAGTTGGGGCTTATGAGACCTATTACGGAGTTTTTTCCAGGAACTCCCCACTTGCTCTGCACATGGCACATCAACAAGGACGTTGAACATAATGTGTACAAAATTTGTGACAAAAACAAGGCCATCGCAGAATCATTCAAGAACGGGAGGTGGAGACAGATCTTGGAAGCCCCAACGGAACTGGAGTACAATCGACAAGTCATGGTGTTGAGAGATCGGTGGTCCAGGCAGAGACCCCAGGTGGTATTATGTATTATTAGTCGTATCATTTATTTTGAATGTTATTATTATTTATACGGTGCTTATTTATTAGTGTATTCATTTATTATTTCCGCAGGTGCTGACTTATATTGAGGAAACATGGTTAGTGCATAAGGAGAAGTTTGTTCATGCGTGGACGAACCGGATGCGACACCTTGGCAACACTACTACTTGTAGAGTGGAGAGTGCATACTCTATGATAAAGCAATGGCTTCACTCGTCCACTGGTGCTATGGATACAGTATGGTCGCGTGTCCACACGGCAATAAAAAGTCAACTTGTTGAGATCAGGTTCCTTTCTTAAAAGTTAACCGGTCCTGTTTAGGGTAGTATTTATTGAAGTTATTTTTATCCTAACTATGTTATGTTTCATTATTAGGCGCACATTTGAAGAATCCACATATAAAGCATCACCCTTGTACTCGTCCTTTCCATTTAACACCCTCACATGTAGAGTTTCCCATTATTGTTTGGGATTGCTTCATGTTGAGTGTCGGCGAATGAGAGAATTAGCCGATGAAGTGCGTGATCGCTGCGGTTGTGTGCTGAGGATAACGCATGACATTCCTTGTGCTTGTGAGATCAAGGATGCCATGGAATCGGGTATCCCGATTACTGTCGATCGCATAAAATGTTTTGGAGAACACTTACTATGGGTGATCCGGTTGAGCAATCTCAATTTGTAGGAACTGGAGACTTTGTCGGCGGTGATGATATGCCTGAGCATGAAAGGTACTGAGAAACACTTGTCCAAGAAGTCCGACAAAGCGATCCCGCGGTTATGCGCAGAGCATCTCTTGTCCTCCACAGGCAACTTCACCCGGATGAAGCCAATTACGTTGAGCCGGAGGTGAACACGAGAGTTAGAGGTCGACCAAGTAGATCGACCAGACGTAATCCGAGTTCGTGGGAGTACAGTCAGAGGGGTCGTGGCCGTGGTCGTGGTCGGTCAAGTGGTCGTTCTTCCTCCACTGGTCGTGGGCGTAGCTCTTCATCATCCGTCAATAATGGCTCTGTAAATGGTACTATTAATTTAAATGTTTAGGGTTATTATGTGCTTTTGTTTTGTTAACTAAATGTTCATTCTATATAAATTTTATGTCACAGATCAAATGGCGGATGATCTTACTAAATTCTGGGCGTATAGCTTGATCCCAGGTATTATTGCCGACCACGTTTACCAATACCTCGATGTGAGCGACGATGGCAATTGTGGGTTCCGTGTTGATGCGTCAGTATTTTTCAACAGTCAGGAGGAGTATGTCGCGGTACGACACAGCATTGCAAATGAGCTTCATGCCTACCGACTTTTGTATCGTCCTTTCTACATTGATGGCATCGACCAAGCAATCGAACGTATTCGATAGGATGGCGGGCCCTGTGGAGAGAGGCACTGGATGACTATTTATGAGGACTTGTGGCCCATTGCTACATTGTTTAATGCAGCTGTGTTTTTTTTCCATGCGGAATGTCGCTCTCATGGTGTTGTACTGTATTACCGTTGCGTGCACCATCGATTTCACGAGGGCCTGCTCGGGAGATCGGCATTGTCCACTTAGGGCCAGATCGGAAGCACTTCATTCGTATAGATTAACGTAGTGGTTGTCCTGTACCGCCTATACTCAATACTTGGTTCAACTTACATGATCATTCTATTGACGGTTGGGATGAAATGTACTGTCTTAGAATAGCAGACTGGGCTAACCAAAGAAATGTATTTGAATGATAAGTGCAATAATTTACATTATTTAGAGTATATTTAGATTATATTTTGAGCATTATTATTGCACTTTTTATGCTATTTATGAATTACTTTGCCATTTTGTGTTTTTGAACTTATACGTTAATTTGGACTTCAAGAGAGTGAAAACGATGAAATAAGTTGAAAACTTGGCAAAATCTT
>AWWV01005753.1:0-24769 GCA_001974805.1 Corchorus capsularis | reverse complement strand
ATTTGGGGGCGTCTGGACGCCGCTATATGCATTCTAAAAAATGCTTTTTTTTTTCCACGTACACCGTAAGTTAGCGGCGTCTAGACGCCGCCAAATAGTGGCGTCAAGACGCCGCTATGTTTTATTTTTCAAAAAATATTTGTGATTTTGGAAAAATATATGACGGCATCTAAACGCCTCTATATGACGGCGTTTAGACGCCGTTATCAAGTTAGCGGCGTCTCTTTGCCAGATGCCGCAAAATAACGGCATGTTATATAACGGCGACCTTGACGGCGTCTAGTCAGACGCCGTTATCTTAAATAGCGGCGTTTGCAAACGCCGCTATATGTAGAAATAAACGCCTCTATTTCACTGTTTTTCTGTAGTGCGTGTTTGAAGATTTCTTGAAGATAATTTGAAGATTTGAAGATCATTGAAGAAGTATTTCAAGGAGCAAGAATTGAAGATTGGAGCTTATTTACAAAGGATTGAAGTCAAGCCCAGAAGAAGCCCTGAAGTTGAGGATTATTGGATAATTTATATGGGAATATACTCAGCCCATATAAACTTATAATTGGAGTTAAAATCCCAATTTGTAGGCTTAATATCCAAAAGAATATCCAAATCCCGAAATAATCCCGCAGATTTGCGATATAAGCTCGGTTTCAGCGCAGTCTTCGTAGAAAGGCCATAACATTCTGCTCAAAAGTCCGTTTTAAGCCCATGAGTAGCCGTTGGAAAGCTAACTCCGAGCTCTACAACTTTCTTTTGAAGTACAAAGCCCAGATCTGCCACCTTCAAGCCCGAATTTGATGTCGAAGTTCTTTCCAGATTCTAGAAAATTCCAGAATCCTATTTTAACTTCGATTCTACTCTAGGATGACATCTAATCCAACTTAAAGTCTAACTCAGCCCTAAACCGTCCTATCTATGTTCCTCCACTATAAATAGTCACCTTAGGACTAGATTTTGTATGTAATTTTATTTTCATAAGATATATTGTTTAGTTGAAGATTTGGAGGAGAAAAACCCTAGGAGCCGCCGCCCCCTTCTCTTCCTCATCCATAGATAAGTTCTCTTCTTCTTATTTGTGGATGCTCACTCAATTTATGAGTGAGTAATCCCTTTCTTTTCTCCAATGTAGAATTTAATTGATCTCTTGACTTATTCCATGGTGAGATTTTGTGCTTTTATATGAGAATTTATTTGAGTATTTCTTGGATCTCTGTATGAATTCTATGTTGCTTGTTTTGATTGATTGGGTCGACACTTTCATGATAGATTGAGTTAGCATTAGCTAGATTAAGTTGTGAATTGATCCTCCAGCTTAATTTTTTGTAGCAATTGGATGTGAATTAATCCTTCGTCCAAGAGAGAAAAGAATCAATGGGCGAGAAATTTCTCATTGTGCTTGTTATTAAATTACTTGTTCTTCATGCTTTATTCCTAAGTGGTCTTTAAGCCCTAAGAAAGTAATTGATTGCTGAAAGAATAAAAGGGATAGATTGACTTTAATTGGTAATCTAATCTAATTAAGGTAATTTAGGTTAAATCCGACAGGCTATTCAAGGTTCTCATAATCTTTAGATATCAATGATCCATGTTATTGTTGTCAAGAGGGATATTAATTTTATGTTGGAGGTTTCTATTTAATTGATTTTCTCATAATTATCACTGCTTTTGATTAATTGTTTTCTTTAATTTTCTTGATTGCTCTCTTAGTTAATTTACTTTTAGTTAGATTTAATTTTAATTTTTCTTTAAATTCTCTTTATTAATTTGTTTTGGTTGAGAAAAGGAAGAGTCGATCTCTCTGTGGGTTCGACCCCTACTTGCCCTAGCTAGTTTAGTTAGTAATTGTTGAGATAATTATTTTTATGATTGCTGACGACCGATCAATGGTGCTGAATCACGATTCTAACAAAAGAACGCCCGTAGCGCCAGCACGGCCTAATCAACCTGTTTACCTTATTTGATAATATTTGTGTTTTAAGTCTTTATGAGATGTGAAATTGAGAATTTGCTTATTTTCACTACCTTTGGAGCTATTTTGATGACTTTTTACACAGATAAGAGCAAAGTAATTTTGAGTATAGATTTGAAGATGCGAAGTTCGTGTTTGAAGACTTATTTGAAGATAATTTGTAGACTTGAAGATTATTGAAGAATTATTTCAAGGAGCAAGAATTGAAGTTTAGAGCTTTAATTGTGAAGGATTGAAGATAAGCCCTGAAGAAGCTCGAAAGCTTTGGAATTTTAGATATTTTATATGGGATAATACTCAGCCCATATAAGCCCATAATTGGAGTTAAAATCCCAATTTAGGTCACCTAAATCTAAAGAAATATCCAAATCCCGTAATTTCACGCAACTAGTCTTAGTTGGATTAGGATTCAGCGCAGTCTCGATAAAAAGGTTGTAACTTTCTACTCAGATGTCCATTTTAGACCCGTGAGTAGCCATTGGAAAGCTAACTCCAAGATCTACAACTTTTCTTTGAAGTCCAAAGCACAGTTCTGCCGTTTTGCAAGCCTGAATTGGCTGTCGAAGTTTCTGCACGATTCCAGAAATTTTCAGGATCCTATTTTCACTAGGATTTTGCTCCAGGAAGACTTTTAATCCAACTTGGAGACCAAGTTAGAGCCTAGAACGTCCTAGAGTCCTATCGTAAGTCTAATAGGAGTCTTTAGGTTATTTTCCCCTATAAATAGCCACCTTAGGTCTAGGTTTTTGTTGTATTCTCTCTTTAGAATAATATATTGTAGAATTGCTTGAAGATTTGGAGGAGAAACTCTTGGAGCCGCCGCCCCCTCTTCTTCTTCATCCGTAGATAAGTTTTCTTCTTCTTATTTGTGGATGCTCACTCAACTCATGAGTGAGTAATCCTTTTCTTTTTACCAATGTAGAATTTAATTGATCTCTTTACTTACATCATGGTGAGATTTTTTGCTTATTTATGAGAATTGTTTTGGCTATTTCTTAAATCTATGTTTTAATTTTATGTTACTTGTTTTGATGGATTGGAGTCGACACTATCTTGATAAATTTACATTAGCTAGTTAAACTTAGAGTTGTAATAACTTAAGTTTAATCGTTGGTAGCAATTGGAAGTAATGGTAATAATTCTTCCAAGGGATTTAAGAATCAATAGATAATTTGATTTATTTGTTGTGCTTGTTCATAAATTACTTGTTCTTAATGCTTTTTTCTTGACATACTAATAGATTGGTAATACAATGGTTAGTTGTTTCGAATAAAAGGGATAATCTAGACTGGTAATAAGTGATTTTATCTAACTTGGTAATTTAGGATTTAATTCCAAACAAGTTATCCAACGTTTTCATAATTTTTAGATATCAATGATCCATGTTATTTATGTCAAGAGGGAGATTAATTCTATGTTGGAGGGTTTCCATTAATTGTTTTTCTTAGTTTATTAACTGCTTTCTAATTAATTGTTTTCTTAAATTTTCCTAATTGATTTCTTAGTTAATTTTACTTGTTTGCTAGATTTAATTCAATTCTAAATCCAAAATTCTCTTTATTTTATTTTTTGTTAATAAGAAAGAGAATAATAACATATCTCTCAGTGATCGACCCCTACTTGCCCTAGCTATTTTTAGTTAGTAATTGTTGAGATTATTTTTATGATTTGCTGACGACCGATCACCCTCCAAGAAAGCTCATTCTACCCTATCATATGCTTTACTGAGGTCAAGTTTAAGTGCCATATTCCTTTTCCCACCACTCCTCTTATTTTTAAGATAGTGTACAATTTCAAACGCCACCATAGAACTATCATAAATCATACGCCCAGGCACAAAGGCACTCTGATCCGGCCCTATGACATCAGGTAACACCCTCGTCAAACGATTAGTTAATGCTTTGGAAATAATCTTAAAAATAACATTGCATAAACTAATCGGTCTGTCGTCTTTAGCAGATTCCGGATGTTCCATTTTTGGGATCAACACAACATACGTATCATTAAAATCCGGCAACTCTACACCATGATTAAGAAAATTCAAAGCCATTGAACAAACATGATTAAGAAAATAGAGGAGTCATGCCATCCGGCCCTTGGAGACTTCTCTGGACTCATCTGAAAAGCTGCATCCTTAATCTCTTGGCAAGTAAAATGCTTATCTAAATCATCATTCATCACTTGAGTAACTCTTTGATCCACTAAACAAAAAACCTACTGGATATCTGGATCAGAAGGTCTCGATGAGTCATAAATTTCCTTAAAATGCCGCAAGATTATTTGCTCAATTTCCTCTGCATTAGTCTTCCAATTACCCACATCATCTCTTATCGTTGAAATGATGTTCCTCTTATTCCACTTAGAAGCCATTGCATGGAAAAACTTCGAATTTCGATCTCCATCCTTTAACCATGTAACTTTTGCCCTTTGTCTCCACATAACTTCTTCTCTATGGTAAAGCTCATTTTGTTCATCTATACACTCATGTTAACCCCCTGAACTACCATCGATATAGGCCTTCTCATATAACTTCTACAGGTCCTTTTTCTTCCTCCTTATACTATGGCGAACATGACCAAACACCTCCAGATCCAATGTTTGCAACGACTCTGCACAATTTGCTATACATTGCTTCACATTCGAATCGGGACTGCGATTCCAACCTTCATCTATAATAGTATTAATTTCCTCATGTAGCAACCACATACTTTCAAATCTAAAACGCTTCTTGTTGGTACGAATACATGGAAGTGGTCTATCAAGGCAATGAATCAATAAAGGCAAATGATCAGAAGCTGAGGAAGTTAAAACCTGAATAATACCATATCTTCATTGACTACTCAGTGTGGAAATCTAGCCAAGATGTTTTCCGAATTCATGAGTATGCAGTCACGAGCGTCTGTTCCAATTCCCTCATATGTACCACAAAGACATATGAATGAGAACATACATGGATAAAGAGTTAATTCAATTAAAAAAACTCAATCCGAGTATGTACAAGAGATGGAATTGCCTGATGTTTCATCCACATTAGTTGCACCTGTTAATCATGCTACTATATCCAATGAGCAATTGCCAAGAGAAGAGGAGATTTCAACCGGAAGCAAGAAGGAGCAGCCCACTTTATCACCAAAAGCTTCTCGACCTCAATCAAAATCTGGATGGATGAAAGAGATGGAGGCCATTCATTATCCACCATCGTTTCCTCAAAGGTTTGCAAGTCACCTAAATTCACTTCGGCAATTAAAGGTAAATATTCCTTTACATAATGAACTCGCGGGAGTGCCCATGTACGCTTCTTTCCTCAAAGAATTATGCACTACTAAGAGTAAGTTTTCCGAAGAATTTGCTTGCATGAATGAGAATATATCTGCTGCATATCAGAGAAAATTGCATCATAAATGCAAAGATTTAGGATCTTTTTCTATTCCTTGCAAAATAGGAAAGAATAAGATAGAAAATGCCATGTGTGAATTTGGATCTCCAATTAATATTATGCTTTATTCTATTTATTTGCAATTAAAAATGGAACCTCTGCTTGAAACTGATCTTACTATCCAATTTGCTGATAGATCTAACCATAATCCTGAGGGTTTAGTTGAGAATGTTTCAGTGCAGATAGGAGATTTTGTTTTTCCTGCAGATTTCTATTCTTGAAGATGAGTGAAGATGATCTTCATCTCCCTCATTTGCCGTTGCTGCTAGGAAGGCCCTTCCAATCCACAGCCAGAACAAAATTTGACATGCACAATGGAAAACTCAGCATGGAATTTGATGGTGAAAATATTGAATTCAACATAAATAAAGCCATGAAATCTCCTACTGAGATCCATTCCATGTGTGTTATTGATGCAGTTGATATTTGTTCTGAACAAGTTCGATCGCTTCGCCATGAAGATGAACTTGAATTGGTCCTTACAAAGAGCCTAGATGAAGAAGAAATCAAGGAAGCAGAAGTCCTGATGCTTGAAGATGTAGCAGAAACCATCAGAGATTTGGAGACACTTCTTGTTGTTGAAGAAAAGGCATCAGTTTCTTATGTTTAATTGGAACCGACGCCCAAACCTTTGCCATCCATCATTCAACCACCTGAAGTCAAGCTGAAACCACTTCCTGAAGGCCTGAAGCATGTTTTCCTTGGAGACAAAGAGACCCTACTTGTTGTTATTTCGAGTAAATTGAATAATTTATAAGAAGAACAACTAATTAGAGTTTTGAAGGAATACAAGGAAGCCATTGGATGGACTGTAGCTGATATCAAAGGAATAAGTCCTACCGTATGTATGCATAGGATTCGACTAGAAAATGATGCAGTAGCAGTTCGACAGCCACAAAGAAGATTAAATCCAAACCTTGCAGAAGTTGTCAAAGAAGAAGTTCTCAAATTACTTGGAGCTGGTCTCATTTATGCCATATCAGATAGTAAATGGGTTAGCCCTGTCCAAGTAGTTCCAAAGAAGTCTGGATTCACCGTCGTAGAAAACAAGGATGGAGAACTAGTTCCCCAAAGACTGCAGAATAGATGGAGAGTATGCATTGACTACAGAAAGCTGAACGTTGCCCCAAGAAAGGATCACTTTCCACTAACATTCATTGACCAGATGTTGGAAAGATTAGCTTGCAAATCCTACTATTGTTTCCTGGATGGGTATTCAGGATACTTCCAGATTCCAATTGCACCTGAAGATCAAGAGAAGACCACTTTCACATGCCCTTTTGGTACGTATGCCTACACAAGAATGCCTTTTGCTTTATGCAATGCACCTGCGACTTTTCAAAGGTGTATGATGACCATCTTTCAAGATTATGTGGGAGATAAGATGGAAGTATTCATGGACGGTTTCACAGTCTATGGAGATAACTTCAATTAATGCCTTCATAATCTAGAGCTCATCTTAAAAAGGTGTGTTGAAACCAAATTGGTACTAAATGCCGAAGAATGCCACTTCATGGTAGAACAAGGCATTGTTCTAGGCCATGTAGTATCTAAAGAAGGAATGCAAGTCGACAAAGCCAAGGTTGATGTTGTTCAGAACCTGCCTTACCCAACATGTGTCAAGGATACCCGCTCATTCTTAGGCCATGCTAGATTCTACAGAAGATTTATCAAGGATTTCTCGAAGATTTCAGCACCAATGTGTCGACTACTTCAGAAAGATGTAGAGTTTGAGTTTCGAGATGATTGCAAAGAAGCATTCGACAAATTGAAGACTGCACTCACTTCCACTCCAATTGTGAAGCCACCTGATTGGAAACTACCGTTCGAGATCATGTGTGATGCAAGTGACGTCGCTATTGGAGTTGTTCTAGGTCAGAGAGTAGACAAGGTACCTCATGTTATTTATTATGCTTCAAGAACTTTAGATGCTGCTCAGAAGAACTACACCACCATAGAAAAAGAGATGCTTGTTGTTGTCTTTGCTTTGGAGAAGTTTCGGCCGTACATCCTGGATCTAAGGTGATAATTTACTCCAATCATGTTGCACTTCAATATCTGATGTCAAAGAAAGAAGCCAAAGCTAGGCTTATGTGTTGGCTATTGCTATTTCAAGAGTTTGATATCGAAATAAAGGATAAGAAGGGAACATAAAACATCGTTGCTGATCATCTAAGCAGAATTAAAGGCAAGGAAGAAGAGACTTCAATCAATGAAGCACTACCCTTTGAAGACCTGTTTGCTGTTTTTCAACTTCCCTGGTATGCTTATATAGTCAATTACTTGGTTGTTCGTCACCTTCCCCCAGATCTTAGCAAAGGAGCCAAGTTGAAGATCATAAGTGATGCCAAGTATTATCTATGGGATGATCCATATCTATATAGATGTGGTTCTGACCAAGCTATAAGAAGATGCATCCCTGATAATGAGATTCAATCCGTTTTGAAGTTTTGCCACAGCTATGAATGTGGAGGCCACTTTGGACACAAGAAGACTACGAGGAAGATTTTGGATTGCGGATTCTATTGGCCTAAAATCTTTAAAGATTCCTATGAATTTTGCAAGACTTGTCCATGCTGTTAAATGGTTGGAAACATGTCAAAAAGGAATCAAATGATTCAATCACCTATATTCGTTGTTGAAGTCTTTGATGTATGGGGAATTGATTTCATAGGACCTTTTCCTCCATCAGATACGGAAAAGGATGATGCAAGGACAATAGTCAAATTCTTGAAGAATAATATTCTTCATAGATTTGGAATTCCAAGAGTTCTCATCAGTGATCGAGGTACTTACTTCTGCAACAAGATTGTGCAATCATTGGTTGAAAAATATGAAGTTTGCCATAAGGTATCTACTTCATATCATCCTCAAACCAATGGTCAAGCCAAATATCTAATCATCAAGTGAAGCTGATTCTTGAGAAGACAGTCAATGTTCAAAGAAAAGATTGTAGTATGCGACTAGGAGATGCTTTATGGGCCTATCGCACAGCTTACAAGACACCACTTGGTATGTCCCCATACAGAATCGTGTTTGGTAAGCCGTGTCATCTACATGTGGAAATAGAACACAAAGCATGCAATCTTAACTTTGACAAAGCTGGAATTCAAAGGATGCTGCAATTACAAGAGCTTGAAGAAATTAGGAATGAATCATATGAGAATTCAAGGATTTATAAGGAGAAGACCAAGGCCATACATGACAAAGGAATATTGCGAACATTGTTTCATGAAGGTCAAAAGGTTCTGTTGTATTATAATCGAATGAAACTTTTCCTTGGAAAGTTACGATCGAGATGGCGAGGACCTTATGAAGTGATCAGAATATATTCCAATGGAGCTGTAGATATTAAGAATCCAGATACCAAGGAGCAATTCAAAGTCAATGGACAAAGACTCAAGCCTTTCTTCGAGCCAATGCCAACACTTTTAATCGAACAAATTAAATTGGAGGATCCAATTTATCTTCCAAGCAGAAATTAAAGAAAGGGAAAGTCGAGCTAATGACTTTAAACAAGCGCTTGTTGGGAGGTGATCAGACCAAAATTATGCATCTTTTTATGGTCATTTTCCTATGCTTTTGTGCTAGATTTTGCCCTATAATGCTTACATTTGTGATTGTAGGTGTTAAAGAGATAGTTTGTGCAAATATGATGATTTAGGTGCTTTTGGAGCTATTTTGGTCGTTTTTAGATACAAAGGTTTTTCATGGACTTTCTATGAAGAATAGAGCCAATATGATCGTGATTGAAGACCTTGAAGAGTCAATTTTATCATCATAAGATTGATTTTCAAGAGTTTGAAGCAAATGAGCAAAGTTGAATTTCAAGGCAAGAAGACATGTCAAGAGGCGTCGTAGCGCTGGAGCACATGGGGTGCGAGGCAAACCACATCGGATGCCAAGCATGCCGCATGGGTGCCCAGCGCTAGTCGGGCATGTCACCCAACACCCATATGGATGCAGGCGACCTGGGGCCTAATGCCAACGTCCTGGGCGCACAAGCCAATGACATGGGCACCCAGGGGGAGTCAGGGTCAGCACCCGCGCGCGCACCAGTAGCCAATATGCGTCACTTCACCTTGAAGCTTCTCCAATTGTTTCCAGATTTAGCGGCCCTTCTGTATTTTGGTCATAACTTTTGATCCAGAACTCAGAATGAGGCAAATGAGTAGGCGTTGCAAAGCTGATTTCAAGATCCACAACTTTCGTGTTTTGGTCGAATCCCAGTTTTGTCGTTATCATGGACGAAACTGCCCTTGAAGTTTCTGCAGACATGCTGGACCTTGAAAAGCCCATGAATCAAGCCCAAGATGATATGATAAACCTAAATTCAGTACAAAGGGATAGCCCAGACCTAGAGGACGACTTTAAACCCAATTAAAGGTGGTTTAATGAGCTTAAATTACTATCTTGTCCTAGGTTAAGTTAACCCTAAGTCTCTAGTATAAATAGACACTTTTTCTCTCTTGACAAGGGGGGTTGGCGAATTAGGCTGAAGATTGGAGCTAAGGAAGCCGCCAGCCATACTCTAGATTTTTCTATTCCTTTTTCTTTGGATGGCTACTCAATTCATGAGTAGCTAATATTTTATTTCTCCAATGTAGAATCTTATTGATCTCTTGACATTTAATTTATGGGGAGACTTTTGTTCTTAATAATTTGATTTCTGTTTGAATATGTTTCTTATCTCTGTACTTCATTTTATGTGTTTATGTTTTGATGGATTTGGAGGCCTACTTATCTTGATAATATGAATGCTAAAGTTAGATTCAAGTCGATTTAAGTTAAGTTGATATTGGTCACAAGTGACAATTGAACTAGAAGTTCTAGATTCATTGGGATATCAAACCTTGTTGAAGTCTTTAGGCCGAGATGGAAATCGATGTAGGCAAGTTTGGTATTGATTTATCATTCATGTGGATAAGTAAAGCTTAATGCGTATTCTAAAGGTTGAAATAGACCTGCAATTAGAATATTTGTGATTAATTGTCAGCGAGATACGGGTTAATCTTCTTAGCATGTTGGAATTAGCATCACGTATGTTCATATACCAATTACTCAATTGGAGTTGTTTAAGATATTAGGGAGATTATTTTGTTCTAAGGAAATTTGAAGCCTACGTCTTAGGATATATACTACTTTGGAATAATTTATGATGTCTAATTGATTGGCAATTAATATCAAATTCATATTTAGTGTCGATGATCCATGGTAATCGTGTCAAGGGTGAAATAGATTCTATATTGGAGGCTTGTTTTACATAGTTGATTACTCATTTTACTTTGCTTTTAATTTATTTTATTAGTTTAATTTAGAATTATTAAAATCTCTTCTTTCAAATTATTCTTTTTAACATAATTAATTAGTGAAGAAATTATCCTCTCTCCCTGTGGATTCGACCCCTACTTGCCCTAACTAGTAGTTATTGGTTTGTGGGGAATTATCTTATGATTTGATCAACGACCGATCAGGAGGCAACCCATCAATTTAAATTTTCTACTATTTTTATTTTATTTAAAAAAAAGGAAGCCAAGGACCATGGCCAGTCATGGCTCGGTACATGCCGCACCAACCCGAGCTATGACCCGGGTATGACCAGGCAGATGCCACGCCAGGCCAGGCCGCTACCGAGTCAACACCAGGCCAAGACCGAACATTCTGCATATCCGCCCGTGCCATGCCGCGTCAATTCCGTGCCACTGATCCTTGTCAACTTCAAATCCTATTTTGACTAGGATTTGATCTCCTGACTGTTCTCAACTTCAAATTACTTCTTCCTAATACGTAAGGGACTCCTATTCCAGGTATGTTTCTAACTATTCTTTTTAATTAAACAAACCTTTTAGGATTAGGACTTGATCACTAGATTAAGGCACCTCTCCTTCCTTCTTTTCAAATTATCCAGGTATGCTTCTTGAACTTTATTTCCTTATTTTTGGTAAACTACCTTTGCATGAATTAATTTCTTGATTGCTTTTACATTGAGGACAATGTGAATTTTAAGTGTGGGGGGGTGAATACTTGATAGGGTTGATATTGAATAAGAGTCATATGATAGTTTGTGTTTGAATGAGAACCTAGGATAGGATTTGGATTGTTTATGGATTGATCTTTATTTCCCCGATTTTTGAAAAAGTTTTTCGACAAAATTGATTTTGGAAGACAAAATTTCGAAAATTTTCAAATTTTTTATGAGTTTTCATGCATATATTGAGTTATTGATTTAATTACGATTGATGAATGCTTAAAATTTTTAAGAATACTTTATTCATTGATTGATTGAAAGCATGCTGTTTGATTTCTTAGAATTATGTATAATTGAAGTCTGTGATATGATCTTATTTATTCATTGCTTTTATGATATATGTGTGAATTCAAATTGATCTTTTGAAAAATTGTTTTTGATTAACTTACATTGATTTTGCTAAGGGACTAGCAAAGTTCAAGTGTGGGGGAAAATATGATCGAGCAAAAAAAAAAACCCTATTTTTATGGCTATTTTTCTATGTTTTTGGGTCTATTTATGCTCTAATTTACCTTATTTTGATAATATTTGTGTTTTTACTTTTTATGAGATGTGAAATTGAGAATTTGCTTATTTTCACTACTTTTGGAGCTTTTTTGATGACTTTTTACACAGATAAGAGCAAAGTAATTTTGAGTATAGATTTGAAGATGCAAAGTTCGTGTTTGAAGACTTATTTGAAGATAATTTGAAGACTTGAAGATTATTGAAGAATTCTTTCAAGGAGTAAGAATTGAAGATTGGAGCTTTAATTGCGAAGGATTAAAGTCAAGCCCTGAAGAAGCCCGAAAGCTTTGGAATTTTTGATATTTTGAATGGGATAATACTCAGTTTATATAAGCCCACAATTGGATTTAAAATTCCAATTTGTGTCACCTAAATCTAAAGAAATATCGAAATCCCGTAATTTTCCGCAACTAGTCCTAGTTGGACTAGGATTCAGTACAGTCTCCGTAAAAAGGCCATAACTTTCTGCTCAGATGTCTGTTTTATGCCCGTGAGTAGCCGTTGGAAAGTTAACTCCGAGATCTACAACTTTCCTTTGAAGTCCAAAGCCCAGTTGTGCCGTTTTCAAGCCCGAATTTGCTGTCAAAGTTTCTGCACGATTCCAGAATTTTTCAAGATCCTATTTTCACTAGGATTTTGCTCCAGGAAGACTTTTAATCCAACTTGGAGACCAAGTTAGAGCCTAGAACATCCTAGAGTCTTATCCTAAGTCTAATAGGAGTCTTTAGGTTATTTTCCCCCTATAAATAGCCACCTTAGGTCTAGGTTTTTATTGTATTCTCTCTTTAGAAAAATATATTGTAGAATTGCTTGAAGATTTGGAGGAGAAACTCTTGGAGCCGCCACCCCCTCTTTTTCTTCATCCATCGATAAGTTTTTTTTCTTATTTGTGGATGCTCACTCAACTCATGAGTGAGTAATCCTTTTCTTTTCTCCAATGTAGAATTTAATTGATCTATTGGCTTACATCATGGTGAAATTTTGTGTTTATTTATAAGAATTGTTTTGGGTATTTCTTAAATCTCTGTTTTAATTTTATGTTACTTGTTTTGATGGATTGGAGTCGACCCTATCTTGATAAATTAAGTTTACATTAGCTAGTTAAACTTAGAGTGGTAATAACTTAAGTTTAATCGTTGGTAGCAATTGGAAGTAATGGTAATAATTCTTCCAAGAGATTTAAGAATCAATAGATAATTTGATTTATTTGTTGTGCTTGTTCATAAATTACTTGTTCTTAATGCTTTGTTCTTGACATACTAATAGATTGGTAATACAATGGTTAGTTGTTTCGAATAAAAGGGATAATCTAGACTGGTAGTAAGTGATTTTATCTAACTTGGTAATTTAGGATTTAATTCCAAACAAGTTATCCAACGTTTTCGTAATTTTTAAATATCAAATGATCCATGTTATTTATGTCAAGAGGGAGATTAATTCTATGTTGGAGGGTTTCCTTTAATTGTTTTTCTCAGTTTATTCACTGCTTTCTAATTAATTGTTTTCTTAAATTTTCTTAATTGCTTTCTTAGTTAATTTTACTTGTTTGCTAAATTTAATTCAATTCTAAATACAAAATTCTTTTTATTTTATTTTTTGTTAATAAGAAACAGAATAATAACATATCTCTCAGTGGGATCGACCCCTACTTGCCCTAGCTATTTTTAGTTAGTAATTGTTGAGATTATTTTTATGATTTGCTGACGACCAATCACCCTCCAAGAAAGCTCATTCTACCCTATCATATGCTTTACTGAGGTCAAGTTTAAGTGCCATATTCCTTTTCCCACCACTCCTCTTATTTTTAAGATAGTGTACAATTTCAAACGCCACCATAGAACTATCATAAATCATACGCCCAGGCACAAAGGCACTCTGATCCGGCCCTATGACATCAGGTAACACCCTCGTCAAACGATTAGTTAATGCTTTGGAAATAATCTTAAAAATAACATTGCATAAACTAATCCGTCTGTAGTCTTTAGCAGATTCCGGATGTTCCACTTTTGGGATCAACACAACATACATATCATTAAAGTCCGGCAACTCTACACCATGATTAAGAAAATTCAAAGCCATTGAACAAACATGATTAAGAAAATAAAGGAGTCATGCCATCCGGCCCCTGGAGACTTCTCTGGACTCATCTGAAAAGCTGCATCCTTAATCTCTTGGCAAGTAAAATCCTTATCTAAATCATCATTCATCACTTGAGTAACTCTTTGATCCACTAAACAAAAAACCTGCTGGATATCTGGATCAGATGGTCTCGATGAGTCATAAATTTCCTTAAAATGCCGCAAGATTATTTGCTCAATTTCCTCTGCATTAGTCTTCCGATTGCCCACATCATCTCTTATCGTTGAAATGATGTTCCTCTTATTCCACTTAGAAGCCATTGCATGGAAAAACTTCGAGTTTCGATCTCCATCCTTTAACCATGTAACTTTTGCCCTTTGTCTCCACATAACTTCTTCTCTATGGTAAAGCTCATTTAGTTCATCTATAGACTCATGTAAAGCCCCTGAACTACCATCGATATGGGCCTTCTCATACAACTTCTCCAGGTCCTTTTTCTTCCTCCTTATACTATGGCGAACATGACCAAACACCTCCCGATCCCATGTTTGCAACGATTCTGCACAATTTGCTATACATTGCTTCACATCCGAATCGGGACTGCGATTCCAACCTTCATCTATAATAGTATTAATTTCCTCATGTAGCAACCACATACTTTCAAATCTAAAATGCTTCTTGTTGCTACGAATACATGGAAGTGGTCTATCAAGGCAATGAATCAATGAAGGCAAATGATCAGAAGCTGAGGAAGTTAAAACCTGAACAAACAAATGATTAAAACGGTTAATCCAGCTATCTGTGGCTAAACCTCGATCCAATTTCTCAAAGATTGTTTCTCCTCCCATCTTCCTTGTCCAGGTCATTTTAGGTCCCTGTACAGGAATCTCCTTTAAGTTATAATCTTCAATTGCCTCATGAAACTGTTCCATTTGCCTATTAGATCTTAACACACCACCAATCTTCTCATCATTCGTTAAAATCTCATTGTAATCTCCTGCACAAAGCCAAGGAAGGTTGGAACGGCCTGCCAAATTCCGCAATAAAGACCAAGTCTCATGTCTTCTACTAGTCTCAAATGACCATAAATTCCAGTAAACCGCCATTTCTCATGAGCATTATGACCAATAACAGCATCAATTTGTGAAATAGAAAAAGATAAAACAGACACCGAAAGAGAGTTCATCCACAACAAAGCTAAACCACCCGCCCTACCTACACTACTAACAGAAAAACAGAAATCATACCCCAACAAAGAACGGAGACATTCCATTTCATTACTTCTTCTCTTAGTCTCAGACAGAAATAAATTTTGGGACTTATTACAATTAATAAAACTACAAAGAACATGAACAGACCGAGAGGCCCCAAGCCCTCGGCAGTTCCATACAAAAATGCTCATGGCCCTTGGCAGGGATGATCCTCCATCACCCCGCCATTCCACAGTTCTTACAACAGAAACAAACCTCAAGATCATAAGATGAATCCAGAGGAATAAAATCACCCATATCCGATACAACAATAGGCTTTTTCGACGACTCCGGAGTAGTAGCAGTTAGCTTCTCTTCCTTCTCACGAGACCTTTTTGCCGTCCCATCCTCAACAAACATTAAACATTCCTGACCCGATCCTCTTTTCCTTCCATGAAGAACATTTGTTTGTGATGCTAGATGCTCAAAAGAATATTTATCAGAAGTTCTCGCTATCTTCTTCCAACGGCGTGGTTGCTTCAGAGTAGAAGTAGTAGCAGCACAAAAAAAAAGGGCTATTCCTAGCCAACTCAGATAGTAATTGACGCACCTCTGTCGGTAGAGTAGATGAGACTGAATTTTCTTCCTAGTCTAAAACCGCTCGAGCTTTTTTCTATAATTGTTGTAGACTAGGATCTTGGGCCTGTTGCTCAAAACTAGTCACATTGCCAAATATAGGTTTATTTGGACTTACCATTTTCGTCAGCCCAACAGCAGCTCTTGAGGATTCACCCAGACCCATATGACACAGCCCAACACCAGGAGCATTCCTTGATCCTATAAAAGTGGTTGAACCCTTCTCCTTCGAAACACTTCAACGATCACCATCCAAGTTTGGAGTCTCGGCCATACCCTCAGGCAATAGTTGCTGTTGTAAAGCAAGCACACGTTCAGCAATATCTTCCCCACAATCCGCTCCTTTTTTCTCGGCCATATTGAGAAACTTGCGATTCAAATCACCAAACTTGCTCGAATTGACCTCATGTTCTCCCGTGAATTTCTCCACTCCGTTACTTCGAAATCTCGAAACCACTTCACACGATCTCCCTTCCTCAGCTATTGCACGCGCCGCCGCACGACCCCGCAGCAGCAAGCTGTCAACATGATCTTTGAACCCTCCTCGCTAGCTTGACTCCAACATCGAGCTACCAACACCTAGAGGCTTTGCAGTAGCACAACCAGTGGACATAGAAGCGCCAACATAGGGAGTTGAGAAATAATTTTGTTTTCTAATTTTTTGTAAGAATAGAAGAAAATATAATTAAAAAAGTTAAACAAGAGAATAAAATAAATAGAAGTTGAGAAATTGACTATTCTATATTGACATTTTATATACGTTAACGAAAATTTGTCAATAAAAATTACATATAATATATTTATGTTTAATATTTAGCAACTTTTATTGATATTATATTGATAATATATATACATATATATATATATATTGATATTCTTTTAAAGTAAATGATGATTTTATATTTATATATTGACACCACTGAAGCAAATCTCTGGCTCCACCACTGATCCCTGGATATAAGTACTCAGTCAACAAAATACATTCATAATATTTCATAGCAAATATATATATAATGATTTTAGATAGATTAACTAGTTGATCGATCTATATAGATTGCATAAATTAACAATCCAATTTTTTTAAAAAAAAAATTCCGATGAGGACCTCTTGAATACTTTGTTCTCACCGAATGAGGTAGATGCTATAATGGATATTCACCTTAGTCTACAACGTGTTGAGGATAAACTTGTTTGGGCTGCATCTAAGATGGGAATGTTCACAGTTCGATCAGCTTATCATGTAGCTAGAATTCACTTGGATCATGAAGTGGTTGATGTCGAGCTTCGGAATCCTATTTGGAAATTTCTTTGGACAGCCAAAGTAACTCCTAAGGTAAAATACTTTCTTTGGCGTTTAATGCATGCTTTTGTCCCTGTTCGAAATATTTTGTTATTAAGGCACATGGCTGTTGAGGATATATGTTGTGTTTGTGGAGAATCAGGAGAAACGTTAAAACATGTCTTTTTTGATTGCCATTATGTCAAATTAATTTGGAGGGAGGTAGCTAGCTAGATGGAAGATTTTGTCTATTCCAATGAGGATGCAAATGATTTCTGCTTGAATCTTTGTGTCCTTGCTCAACAAAAGGGTTGTCTTGAGAAAGTATTTACTTGTCTTTGGTTGTTATGGTTTAATCGGAACTCCTGCTTACATGAAGGAAAATGTATTCTAAGCTCACAATTGCATAGGCAACAGTGAAGGATTTTGAGGAAGGAGTTCAATGTATCAATGGTGAAAGGTCGGTGATTAGGCAACAAGTGACAAAGCAATGGATTCCTCCACGTCAGGGGCAATTGAAGATGAACTGCGATGCTGCTTTTAATCAGCAATCAGGTGTTGCTCGACTAGGGGCTGTGATCCGAAATGCAACTGGTGAAGTTGTCCTTGGAGGTATTAGTTGTGTTGAAGAGGCCGATAGTGTGATGCATGCAGAATGTTTGGCGATAATGTTTGGACTGGAGATTGCATGGGAAAATGGTTATACTTCCCTGAGTGTAGAGTCGGATAGCAAACAAGCCATCGAGGAGATTCGGAAAGGCAACAATTCACTATGGATGGGAGCTTCTTTAATCCATGATATTATGTTACTTTCTACTCAGTTTGATTTTATCTCTTTTGATTTTGTTAAACGAGAAGCTAATATACTTGCTCACAATATTGCACATTCCGAGTGTAGGATAGGGGACCAAAGAGTATGGTTAGGTTATCTACCTGCATATATTTGTAATCCTACTCCTACTTGATTATGAATAAATGATTTGATTTTTCTAAAAAAAAAAAATCCGAAAACATGCGTTCCTTATAAGCCTGAAGGGGATAGTTATCTTCCGGTCTTCCCAAATCCCAAACGAGAAGAAACATGCATTAGATATTGAAATGCATTTACTTAACTTTAGTTTCTTTTGGCACGAAATGAAGACATGATAAGAACTTGACATGTCATATTATTATTATCACTTAAAAGTACGTATGTTCAACGTTTAATTTCGAATAACCAATTCCAATTTTCCTTCTTCCCAAACAATCTCCTTGCAATTCAAAATCTCCCAAATCATTTTAAAAGAAACATATATCAAAATGGGAAAAAAGCTATTAGTGAGATTATATTATCTTTATATATATTATTACAATCACATATAGAGGAACAAGATACTTATAGAGCCATAACTCTAAATTCAAAGACAAAACAAGGAAAAAAAACATTTTTCAATGCTTATTGATGAATTCCTTGATTCCTTCAAAAAGGGCAGTAGTTTGGGCAGCAGTGTTTGGGTCCATTTCCACAGCAATTTTATTGAGGTAAAAGCTATGACTCATGCCATGACTAATGAACAACTCAACATCTTTATTAGCTTTCTTCATGGCCTCATAGTATTCCATCTCTGTGTCCTTGAGCAAGTCCTTCTCAGCCACACAAAACAAAATTGGTGGCAAATCTAGGCCGTCGATCGGCGGGGCAGTGGACCCCATCGGGCAAGTGATCGGATGGTTTTTGGTGGATCCAAGTGGCAATGCAAGTGCCAAGAACTTGTCAGCCATGTCTAGTGTCAAGAAAGGTGATTCGGGTTGCTCCAACTCCGACTTGCTCTGCTCCGCCCGGACGAAACCCGGGTGGACCGGAATCCCACCAGCTAGCCTTAAAGGGCCCAAATCCACCTCCCCGGCCCGTGCAGCCACTTGATGCACTATGTTCCCTCCTGAGCTATCCCCAATAAGGAACACACGGTTGAAATCCGCATGTTCATTTAACCAAGGCTCATGGGACTGGGACTCACCTTTAGCCAACGACCTGAGCCAAAGCAGAGCAGCATAGCCGTCGTCGCAGGCAGCCGGAAGCTTATTCTCCGGTGCAAGCCGGAGATAAACCGACACGCAAATGGCCGGAACAGACCTCGCAAGCCTAGTGTAAATGCTATAGTACATAAACCAATCGGCTTGGCTAATGCAAAAACCACCTCCATGGAAATGAAGGATAATTGGCAACTTGGTATTCGTAGTGGGAATTTGCTCTGGCAAATAAATTCGAACTTTGAGCCCTGAATTTGAATCAATAGTAACATCACGAGTGGCTACACCTTCGACGAAATTTTCATGGGGTGGCACTGGTTCAGTCATGAACTTCACCTCCGGGGGACCGGTCCAGGCTCGATCGACCGAGCCATCGTCGTAGACTGTTAGCCAACCGGACACTTCATCAACTATCTTCTTCTCTTGAACCATGATTATGGGTTTTTTTTTTTTTGCCCTGTGATTTTCTGGTTTTGGTTATGAGTTTAGTGTGCAAGTCAAGAATGAACTTGGTTTGGGCCCTTTATATAGAAGATTCTTGTGTGGGAACGAAGGAAATTGCCTGGTTATTTAATAAATCTATCTACTCTTTAAAATATACCCAAAAAAGGAGGGAAATAGTTATATATATATATATATATATATACATATATATATATATATGTGTGTGTGTATTACGCCTAGCTAGTGATTCTTTTTCTAAGCTTTTAAGCGTCTGGCCTTTGACTCAAGAGACACAATCACACAAATAAACTGCAATTAAAATCCTCTCCCCCATTTGGTGTCCCATTATGTCTCATCCATCAAATAATTTCACGTGTCTCTAGTATTATATCTTGTTTATTTTCGAGTTTTAACATATACTAAAAATCCCAATTAAAACCATGTTTAGCTCCAAATTAACAGGTAATATAAGGGTTAGTTCTAAATTTTAATACATTCTCATAGGGTTTTAGAATAAAAATATAAAATTTAATTTAACTAGATAAATAAGGAATAACATTAAAAACTGAAAAAAAGGACAATTGTCATTATTTGGTGGATGAGACACCAAAAATAGGGCGAGAGGTTTTTATCCCGGAGATAGACTTCTTATATTAAGTGGATGGTTAGGAGTTATGATAGTTTTTTTTTTTTCAATTGGCCAGTTCACTTTTTTTTTCCTAGAAATTTCGTTTAACAACTGTACTCTAGTATCACACCCCTATAAATTTTTATTTTATAAATATTAATATAATTTATTGAATACCTTTATTTAATTTTAAATATTATATATATCATGTGTACACGTATATATCTCATGTAAACCCTTTTAGATAATATAGTATATTGAATAATATAATTCATGGATAAAATATATGCAAATAGCAGTGTATAAAGAGAGCAAAAGTTAATTAAATGGTAACAAATAGCGCACCATACATATTACTTGAAAAAAAAAAATCGGTTTGTTCAAGTGATTCGACACTTATTTTCTCTAATTAAAATCTTGAATTTGAGTTTTATGAATAGAAAAAGTAAAAATAATTCGAATAAGATTAACTTGTAAATGTAAGAAAATAATAATAATAAATAACACACCATATATATTATACTATGCAATGAAATTCTTTGGAAACTCACGCGAAATTTAATAGGAAGTGGCTAATTTCCCATCAAGTACTCTTCCAAAACCAAATATAAGTTGTCGAAGGTCTTCTTTTCACTTTTTGTTTTTGTTTGTTTGTTTGTTTTTTTTTTTTTTAGATTTTTTTTTCAGAATAATTTAAAAGTAAAGGTTGGAACTGATCATGCTGATGGAATATATGCTATTCTACTTATGGAAAACACGTTTAAATTTTCTTCTGAAGTTATCGATTTGTAATTCATGGCCATTTAAAAGAAAAAAAAAGTAAAAAATGGTTTAGCTTTTATTCAAGAACAAGAATAAAGATGAGACCCATTAATTAAAGCGTAAAAGATCCAAAAAAAAACGCTCAATATAAAAATGCATTTCAAAAGATTGAACTTATTATATTCTCACAATCTATTATCACTTAGACTAGCACTTATTGGTAAGATTATTTCTATTTGTTTTAATAATTAGATTAAGTTTGAGATAATAAAAAAAAGAATTATGTGATTAATATAATATATAGTGCTACTATATAGAAACTTGATGAAATTCAGGCACATTAATTAGTTTCACTTACCACTTACAACCAGTTCGAAAATCTAAAATTAGCTTAGACATACATGTGAACAAAGAGTTAAAAAAAAAGTTGGAAGTAACATTCTTTCATCCCTAAACTCACCCGTCATTTCAGGATTTGAATCAGAGACTTCCTGTTGAAGATTCAAGGTCTTAACCACTGAACTATCCCCTTAAGAACACATAATTTATTGATTGATATAAGTATTATTGAGAATGGTATTATCGTTGATGAGTCACAATAAGAAGGTTTAGAGATATCCGTGATTCATATATATATATATATATATATATATATATATCTCATGAGGTATGCTACTAGTTTAGTTTTATCAAGCCATCGTGTTTCACCCACAAATTCAATTCGAATTTAATGATATTTGAAAAATGAAATAAATAAAAGAGAGTTTTTTGGTACATAAATAAAAGAGAGTTGATTTCAAATGCCAAAATTCCCACGATTATAATCATATAAAATTTTTACATGACATCGTGTGTGGCGCCTAGCTTACCAAACAATTATTTGTTCTTTAGCATATATCCTAACGAAATGTCGATAAGCTCTAAATAGGAAAAAAAAAGTTGATGAAACCTTTAATTTCCTTATTTAATATATAAGGTTTCGAAATCAAATACTTGTTATGATGTCACAACTCACCTCTAATCTTATTGTACGTATCTTAAAAAAAAAATCACAAATAAAGTGTTCAAACTTGATTCAATTTTAAATTGGAGTCTTGAAACCACTAGGAAATTGGAGTAGAATTTGGTAGGAGGGACTATATATATGTTGTAATCCGATATCCCAAACAATTATTTATCAAATTAATCATCCAAGCTAAATAAATTAAAATATTAATAATCATTTTAGGTAAAAAATAATAATTTACGTGGTTTCGCACTGAATTTGCCTACGTTCACAAATAAGAGAATAGAAGATTCATTAGTTATAGAAAATTACATCAAACGTAATTATCAGTACGTAACTCTCACTCAATCTCTCAACCCAATCTAACAATCAATCATAAACCAAACACATATACCAAAACAATCACATACACATCCATGAGGAACATTGTCCTATAGGGTGCCTCTAGGGCTGAGGCGGTCCAAACCGCCCGAACCGCCCGAAACCGTAAGCTTTTTTTCTTCGGTTTGGCGGTTTGAACCGTCAAAGGTTGAGGGCTAAACGGTCGGTGCATGGGTTTGAGATTTTCAAAACCGTAACCGACCGAAACCGAACCATTTTGTTAATATATAATTAAATATATTTTTTTATATATATAATAATATTAGATATATAATAATATATATAATAATATATATAATTATTAAACGGTTCAAACCGTCTAAACTGTTTAACCGACCGTATAACCGCCTAAACCGTTTAGTCGGTTTAGGCGGTTAAATGGTCGGTTGACGGTTCCAAAAATTAGTTGACGGTTTGTAGTCGGTTTTGAGAACCGCAAAACCGAAACCGAACCGACCGTTGCACACCCCTAGGTGCCTCCACCCAAATCTACAACTTTGATTACATCTTTTCTCCAATCATACAAAACTCTATTGAGAAACTCATTATTTATACTAACACAAACTTAGTATCTAAGTAATCTCTTTTCTATTAGGATTTTTGTTTACCAAATCTTCTTGTCCACCAATCAATATCCCTAAAAAAATCTCAATCCAATTCTATTTAGGATTTGAGTCAAAATCCTAACAATCTCCACTTTGACTCAAATTCCATGAAATCTTCAATTTTCAAGGACATAATTGCCTCCACCTACAATGAAAGTCTCCCAATTTTCAAGCAATCTTCTCTTATATGTCTTCATCTTCACTGCATCATCTTCAACTTCAATTCCGAATCCAATCTTGTTTTTCATCTAAATCTGATTTGAAAATAAATAAAAAAACAACTTGCAAATCACAATTAATCTTCAAGCAATCATCAATCTGCGAAACTTGACAATCCCCGTAACAACCAACTTACCAAATTATAGCGCAAGTTTGGGCTACCAAGCAACATCCAATCCATCCAACCTGAGTTCTGATGCCAATTGTTGTAACCCGGATATTTTAAATAATTATCTATCAAATTAATCATGCAAGCGTAAGAACCTAAAATAGTAATGATCATCCAAATAAGAAATAACAATTTACGTGATTCGACACTGAACTTGCCTACGCTCACAAATGAGAAGAGAAGATTCATTAGTTATAGAAAATTACATCAAACATAATTATCAGTAACTCTCACTCAATCTCTCAACCCAATCGAACAATCAATTGTAAACCAAACACCATACCAAAATAATCACACACACACCCATGAGGACCATCCTTTTGTCCTATGGGGTGCCTCCACCCAAATCTACAACTTTGACTACATCTTTTCTCCAATTCATACAAAACCCTATTGAGAAACTCATTATCTATACTAACACAAACTTATTCTCTAAATAATCCCTTTTCTATTAGGATTATTGCTTACCAAGTCTTCTTTTCCACCAATCAATATCCTTAAAAATCTCAGTCCAATTCTATTTGGGATTTGGATCAAAATCCCAACAGACTCATTGGGTCATGGTTTTTAATATAGTGCCGAACAAATGAGGATTATGATTAGAAGTCGGTCAATTTCTATAACAGTCAAGTTCACCATATCCTTTTATTGTGCTTAGAAGATTTGTTTGGTTTAGGGCCTCTCACTTATAATTGTTATTATGTTTGTCTTGTTTGGGGCCCCTCTTGCTTATGGTTACTAACCTCTTTCTTTTAATAAAATTTATTATTTTGGTAAAAAAAAAAAAAAAAAAAATTCCTTGATTCAATTTTGAACACGGTATTGCATGCATGATCAGTCCTTTGATCAAAAGTGCATTCAGGGATGGAGCTAGGGGGTCGCAGCCGCCCCGCAAAATTTTCCGAAAGTCTATATATAGATATGTTATTATTATTATGCAATTGTATTGAACTTCAATTCCGTCCCCTTAAGTAATATATAGGTGTTTTTTATGAACCTGTTTATAGGATTTTGATTTATTTATACTTAAATGACTATTAATCATTTTTATTAGTAATATTAAACTATTAATCATCAATCTAACTATATATAGAATTAGTTTATATACTTTTGAGTAATTCAAATTAATCAATTAGTCTAACTACATAGTATTAGGAATTTAACTATAAGCATGGGGACACTTAAGTTTTTGCCTAAACTGATTGTAATTGTATATGCATGCTCCTCAAAGTTTTATGATCTCACGTTCAAACTGTGTGTGGGTTTTGCAACCTAATATTAGATTTATTTTTTTACTTTGTTTGTTATCTTAAACTTTTTCCTATAGTAAATTTTAGTAATTAATTAATATATTTAAAATTATAAGAATTTCTTTTTGCACATAAAAGAGGCAATGAAAGGAAGTTTTTAACTCAAGGTTTTGT